>CAKAOI010051437.1:0-43163 GCA_916701655.1 Sebastiscus albofasciatus | reverse complement strand
GAAAATGTAAAACAAAAAAGAGTTATTCATTTCCATGTTTATAAATCCACAGGGAGCCACTGGAGAGGAGCTAGAGAGCCACATGTGACTCCGGAGCCGCATGTTGCAGACCCCTGCCCTGAGGGGTCTAAATTTGTCACAAGATCACTAAAACATCTCCTTCTAATCTCCAAATGATTTTTGCACATAACTTTAGTCCCTTAACTTAAAATAACATAATAATTATTTTTGGCCACTTAGAAACAAGTGATAACACAATATTGCAACCATTTCTCATTCCCAGCACTTTCCCGGCACCCTATAGCGCCTGTATGAGACACAGCGGGCTTTGCATTAACTACAATATAAACCCATCCACAGCAACAGTAAACACGAGAAAGTGCGCCAGGAGTGTGGTGACGTAGTTTAAAGAGCGAAAAAACACCTCAAGGGTGGGTGAGAGGGGAGCTAGATGGATCCAACAAAAACAAGGCTTTCAGGAGACCGCTGTTTGTGTCCCGTGCGTCACGTTACAATCAGCTGTTCATTCCGTTTTATTTTGACTTTACAAACGTAGTAGTTTTAAGCCCTACCATGTAGTTTTTTTTCCTAAACCTAACTAAGTGGTTTCTTTGTCTTAACCTAAAGTGACGCCAATGGGCGTGACAAAGCGCCAGTAGGTGACGAGTTGGGATGAGAACGTGTTGAATACTGACATCATCACCTTTTAAGTTGTGATTTGATACATTATTATTATTATTATATATATTTGCTCATTTTCCTTGTCAAATACTGGATAAGTAAATAAGTTACCCTCTTCAGGCCTGTCGGTTAAACACTTTGAGAAAGAAACAGCTCATGTTCACACTGAGGAGAGAACCTGTGACGAGGGGTCACAAGTAGACATCTTTCTGTATTCTAGTGCAGCAACAAGCCGTAGTCTTTGTCGTTTCAAGACAAACACTTCAATTGGAAACCGAAGGAAACTCTCACGTACCTGAAGATTTGTTTTCACTTGTTTTAAGACAATTAGGTTTTTAGGATGTCATTTTAGACGAAGATGGGGATTTTTTTAAACATCCAAATATTTGCTCATTTTCCTTGTCAAATACTGGATAAGTTACCCTCTTCAGGCCAGTCGGTTAAACACTTTGAGAAAGAAACAGCTCATGTTCACACTGAGGAGAGGACCTGTGACGAGGGGTCACAAGTAGACATCGCTTCATTTCGCAAACATGTTGCAAACAAAAAGATTGCTCAAGACTGCACTGATGTATCAACAAACTAAAAAACAAACAGCAGGCACTAACCTTGCCTCCCCACGCTCAAGTTCATCTGTCATGAAGTTCAAATCAAGCCAAACATCTCAAGAACTAGGACGTGCAACGCACAGCTCAACTATCTGCACTGCACCTCACATACAGGGTGTTCCTGTCTTTACGCACAAGAGGAGAAAACCCCTTTGCAGCTGCAGCAGTAACATCTGCACTCCTGTCTTGTTAAATGACTCTTTGCTCAATATAAAAGTGTCTAATTGACTTAGGAACAGCTGAACTTGACAAGGCCCTGAGGAGAGTTTACTGTGTCCTAATTTGATTACAGCGTTGCCAGGAACATCAAAGCAACTGCAGCACGTGGGGGCTAAAGCAGCCAAGACAGCGTGCCATACTGTATGTACCATATAAACTGTAGCATTCAAGTCTGATTGTTCCCTGTGGTCATTATGAAATATAGATTTGCCAGACCGTCCTATGAGTTCAAGTTAAATAGTCGGACTTATTTGCAACTGTTGGTCAGACAGCTACAGGTTTTAAGCGGTAGGTTTATACATACTTGCCAACCCTTCCGATTTTCCCAGGAGACTCCCGTTTTTCATCGCCCTCTCCCGGTTTCCCTACTGTTACCTCCCGGATGACAATAGAGCTACACCAAATGTCGTTTCCCGGCGGAAGAGAGCAGTTTATGCTCGCGACACAGCGCAGTTTGAGCTCAAGTTTAAGCTGCGCTCGCACCAGCATGTAGCGCCCAAAGTCGGGCTTTGCGCAATGCAGCAACAAGCCGTCGTGTTGCAACGCAAGCCATTGGAAATAACAGGGTTCAGAGCGCAGTGGTGCCGTTGTTGCGTTGTGTCTGAAAGGACCTTCAGTGACTGAGAGACGGAGAGAGAAATGGAGAAAACTAAAAGAAAGAAATACTCAAGCAGGAGCAAAAATAAATAAAAACTGATGAATATTAGTTTTTGCCAGAGATTCACACGGCAAGTTCACACCAGAGGGATTATTCAGTTTTCTTTCCTGGGAGTTAAAGGTAAAAAACAAAGTTTAACATAAAAATGCATTTGCAGTGTATTTATTATTTTGTTATTTTCATTCTCTAAAAGTCACCAGAATGCAGGAAACAAAGTCTCTGAAACTCACATCTTTCTGTGGGAGGATCCCCAGACCCCCTGCTTTGGTGTTGAAGTTCTCCCTTTTTTTAGGTCTCAAGATTGGCAAGTATGGGTTTACAGCCTCCTCATTTGGTTGCGACATTGAACAATTTAGTGTAACGATGCAGTCGTTCTGCATTAAAAAACTGTAATCATTTGAAAAATTGCTTAATAATATTTGTATGATTTCTTTTTTAAGTGTTTCATTCCAGCTAAAATAAGAAGCTCTGAAATGAATGTTAGCCTTGAGAGTAACATTTCAGTGCTCTCAAAGGGAATATAAACTATTAGAATAAATTAGTGTGAGAAAAAGAAAACATAAGACTTGTAATAGTTTCTGATGCGAGAGAATTACTGGTGGAAAACTGCAGATAGTATAGGCATCTAAAACGATAACTGAACAAGCTTATCACTGCCATCATCAGGGCACAATGAGCACTCTGTCCATTGATGTAATGTTGTTTCATCACACTGAGGCTGTAAAAAAAAAACAAAAGGGCTGAAATGAAAACAAAATACTGTCTGGAATCCTACAAAAATGATGCAGTGGAATTTAGATGTGACAGCAAATTTAGTTTATTGATATTATTGTCTGGCTTAGTTTGATACGAACGGTGGCAGATGGTCTAAAAATACTGCAAACACTCATTGTAGTTCTGATATAAACGATCACGGAGGAGCTATTCTGTCATTCTGTAAAATGTTTTTCATCCAAACACTCCTGTTAATTCAGCAGGTTATTTTTTTTTTTCTTTATTACTTCACAAAGTCACTTTCAATTGAATATAATTTTGGATCCTGTAGGCAGGGCTGCAACTAGGAATTCTGGGTCCCTGGAGGATTATTGCTTCAGGCCCCCCGTTATGATTTTAGTGCAGTTCATCAGCTGGAATCATCACAATCTTTCACCACACAATAGTGATGGTAGGGCTGAATTAATGGGACGATTATTATTTTTGATTAATGGTTTAGTCTATGAAATAATAAAAAAGTGACCATCACAGTATCCGAGAATCCTCGTTTTGCCCGGCCAACATCAAAACCCAATTTAACAATGATATGAAACATACAAAAAAACCCAGCAAATCCTCACATGGAAGAAGGTGGAAGCCGTGAATGTTCTTCACAAATATAGATAGAAAAATGACTAAAACAATTAGCGATTATTAAAACAATCATGATTGGCAGAATTGTGCAGGAAGCAGGTGTTATACACTGTGATAGTCTGGTGTTAAACAGAAGGTGAAGGTGATGCCTCAATTAAAAGTGAGCCAACTCTGTGGGACCAAAACACCAGGATTAAACTCCAAGCTACAGCTCGCTATAACCTATGAACCTAAAGACTAAGCTGGTGAAACTGGTTTGATTCTTTGGTAATAGTCGGACAAATAGGTACTTTCCTGATGTAAAAGTTGTGTAAAAGGTGTAAAAACATGTTGCGTAAAGAAAGAAAGCAGCTTGACTGAGAAAACATTTAAGCTACGTAGCTAAGAAGTTATCTATAGAGGAACAAAATTTAAATCTAATTTTCTGTATTGACAATTTGTCTCCTGCAGCAGATCGAACAATTAACCTTTTAAACTCAGCATATTACATTACTTTCTAAGAAACACTGTGAGATCGCATGAAGATGACAGAACGAGCATGATAAACACAGCACAGATACTCAGTATTAATTGACCGAACATTCTTGTGCATGTAATTAAAAACAACATGACTCATTTCAAAAAGAGACAAGGGGTCATGGTTTACTTCAACTTTGGGTACAGTTAAGACATACTTCGATCAGTGTAACACAAGACCAGCTCCACAACGTTTTCTCCAACATGTGCTGGTGTGAGAATTACCCTTAAAAAAGGCAGAAAGAATCCTTCTTGTATTCAGCGAGCAGCTCGGACACTTTTTCTGTCTGTGTGTGAGCTGAAGGATGAAGTTAAACCACACAAGGATCAAGTAACAGGACACACAATGAATAGAGAAACATTCACTCTACTTACAGAATCATGACAGTCTGATGTGTAAAGCTTTTATAAAACTATACATTCTGTGTGGAGGGGCTGTCGGAGCTACAAATAAGCCTATCAACTAATTCCGTCTATTCAATTTTTCCCACATAATTGAATTCATAATTACTAAGGCCATTAAGCATCTGAGGATGTTGATGATTGTGGCTTTAAGGCATTAAACATCATTATAGACTTATGTGAAAAGAACATAATTAAAATCACAATGTCCGAGTAGAAATTATGGCATGTGTGCTCAAATCTAACTATAAAGTACGGAATGTCTGTCTTGTCTGTCGGTCTGTCTGTCTGTCTGTCGGTCTGTGTGTCCTTCGCATATCTCGAGAACCGCTCATCACATCTACTTCACACTTGGCGGGTGTATTGCTGGGGACCCCATGAAGTGCTTTGTTAAATTTGGACACGTTCAATATTAATAGATTTTGAATAAACAAGCGACCAGCGCTCTGTGCAGAAGGGGGCGGGGCTTCAGGGCTTTGCAGACTGATTCCAGCATGTCGTCCGCATCGGGCGGACCGCACTTCATTGATGTTAGTTCATTTTAGTTTGCCGCTGGATCCTAGATGTAGCCTGCTAACGCTACACATGGATGCTGGATAACGTTACAACCAAACTGTCCTTGGAGTCAACGAGCACAAGCGGATAGCCTACAGGAGCAGCACCATTATGTCTAATATGTCTATTTGGAAATTAGCTCAGCTGAGTGTATTTCACCAATGTTTCAAATCGCGACCTGGTTGTGTTTTTTAGGGGCCTACTGACCTATTTAGAACCTTTTTCTGAGGTAAAACTATTAACTATTGATAGTTAAAACTATTTATCACGCACAGTAAAAATCCTGCATTCAAATGTTTACTTCAAGTGAAGAGTGAAAGAGAGGCATTATAATCACAATGTACTTACATTTACTTAACGTCTGTTCGAGGTGGAGCTTTCTAATATGATTTTGGATAGTTTAATGAATAATAATGCATCATATGTTAATTTGTTATATTTTAGCTAGGGCTGTCAATCGATTAAAATAATTAATCAGGATTAATCACAAATTAAGCGCCCATTTTTTATGTTCAAAATGTACCTTAAAGGGAGATTTGTCAAGTATTTAATACTCTTATCAACATGGGAGTGGGCAAATATGCTTGTTTTATGCAAATGTATGTATATATCTATTACTGGAAAACAATTACCAACTCAAAACAATGACAAATATTGTCCAGAAACCCTCACAGGTACTGCATTTAGCATAAACAATATGCTCAAATCATAACATGGCAAACTGCAGTCCAACAGACAACAACAGCTGTCAGTGTGTCAGTGTGCTGACTTGACTATGACTTGCCCCAAAACTGTATGTGATTATCATAAAGTGGGCATGTCTGTAAAGGGGAGACTCGTGGGTACCCATAGAACCCATTTTTATTCACATATCTTGAGGTCAGAGGTCAAGGGATCCCTTTGAAAATGGACATGCCAGTTTTTCCTCACCAAAATTGAGCTGAAGTTTGGAGCTTTATTTAGCCTCCTTCGTGACAAGCTAGTATAACATGGTATTGATGGATTCCTCAGGTTTTCCAGTTGCATATGATGCAACTTCCCTCTAGCTTTAAAACTGAGCCTACTACAACCTAAAACTCACAAGCTGCACTAATGCGTTAGAGAAATTAGTGGCGCGTTATTATCGCATTAACTTTGACAGCCCTATCACTTTAACGTAACCAGTAACATTTCTCTGTCAGGTAAATTTACAATGTTTCTCTGAAGTAGAAGTACACAGTAAGTAGTATACTGTTGAGGTGCATATTGTTTAAGTGCCTTTTGTAAGTTATTTTGGAGTACAATGAGTTAACATAATTCAATACTTATGATATCTAAACATCCTATATAACTCTATAGCTGTTTGGGGCCCTTTTAGTTGGGGGCCCCGGCAGTTGCCTAACGGTAGTTTGCGGTAAGTCTGTCCGTGGTGAGTGTATTTCACCAGTGTGTCTGACAGAGAGTAGCTGCAACTTGTGGGTGTGTGATGCAACTATGTCACGGCAGTTGTATTGCTCAGGCCCCAAGAAGTGCTATGTTGAGTGTGAAGTTGTTTGTATGAGTGGTTCTCGAGAAAACTGCAGCAAGGCCAAGCATTCAGCCTGTTCTGAACAGGCATGTTTTCAACGGACACTGCACTAGTTTAAAGGGACTGTTTGTAACTTCTTACACGTATAAATCCACCGGGTCGGGATCCCATGCACGCTCGCGTGTGGCTGGAGTCTCTGCTCCTCTGCCTGCTTGCCTTCACTCACACACACCGCGCGCGTTCTCGCTGTCTCGCTCCACCTCTACACATGCATGCACGCACACCACACACTGCAGAAGAGTTAGTTTAGCTCTGAGAATATCTAGTGAATGTACAGTAGACGTTTGGGCAGAAATAAATGCTGCAGCTCCTCCAGACCAAAAGAGGTTTCCCGTGTTTTGTGAAGTGACGGGACTCCACAGTGAGAAACGTTATTGTCTCCGACTGGGTGCCAGTGTCTCATGCGGGCGCAGTCGGGAGGCGATAACGTTTCTCTTCCTGCTTCAGCCCCAGCGATGCTCGTTCATGTCTATTTAGAGCAAGCACAAGCGCGAGCCCGACGCTGACTTTCGTTTACTTAACAACCACAAGGTGTCGCTGTTAACAAGCATTTCTAAAAAGTTACAAACAGTCCCTTTAAAATAAAATAAAAAATGAAGGAGTGAAGGCTTGCTATAGATTAAAGCAGGGGGTGTAACAGTTTATGTTTGGTAAAGGCTACTCTACTTTGCAAAAGCAGTTTATTTTGAGGAGCATCCATCATCAGTCAGCTCCTGGCTCACTCTTTATCTCCTCCACGCTGCTGAAGTGAGTGGCCAGCTCCTGCAACACGGCTGTCCTGCCCAGGTGATCGTTCCTCCTCTTCTCCATGATCATGTCCTCCAAACTCTGAAACTCCAGCATGTGAGAATGTTTATCAGACATGCATATTTTCAACCTGTAGGGCTGTTTGCCTATCCGGATCTCCCCTCCCATCTTGAACTCCCTCTTGCCAAACCTGCACCAGGCTGCAAAACCCTCAGAGTTCCTCCAGCTCAGCTCTCCATCCTTTAATCCCACCTGCTCCATCGCGTTCTGCACCACCATGTCTGCACCCAGAGCTTTGAATCTGTACAACTCGTTCACAATCCTACACCTCCTGCCTTGACTTGCATCTGTTAAAAAGCTGTTTTTCACCTCGGCTCTGTGCAGATGCACCACCTGGAAGTCCCCAACGTACACAGCCCAGTGTGGGAACTGACCTGTAGCCACAAACTCCACCAGATCACCCGCTTTGCACTTGTTTAGTAGATTCTCCGGAGAGTAAACCTCCAGGTTGTTGCACTTGCCGCTTTTCTCGTAGATGCACTCGTCTCTGTAGTACACGGAGCACTCCACCTCGTCTCTCTGGTCGTACTGCTTCTCTTCCTGGTTCGTCGGCTCTTTATCGGAGCCATCCACCGCGCACACGTCCTCCAGCTCGTCGTCGTCGTTAGAGAAGATGTAGGAGACACCGATGCGCGGACAGTCCTCCGTGTCCACTCCGTTTGGATCCACCGTGGGAACTTCTGCGTAACTTAGATGAGACAGCTTGTCCATCTGGTTCCCCATGCCGCTCCTGTGTAATGTGATCTGATGCAACGAGCTGCTACCGGTCGACAAAAAACATCACCGCCAACTGACACAAAACTTCTGTCGCCATGCCGACGCACAGGGGTTTTATATCCAAATTACGCATCAGTGTATCTCCGTGGTGTGTCTGCCTGTTTAGTGCCACCTCAACTCCAACAAGTGGAGTTGGGAGGAGAGGACAAACTGGTTTCTAATGCTCCGTCAGGTGTAGTTAGCCTCGGAGACTCACCTGCTGGCTCCAGGCGTAAAGTTCCGTCTGCCGGCTGTCATGACAACGGTTAAAATTCAAATCCTCGTTAGTCTCGCAGCTCCGAGCCGCTCCGAGCAGCAGCAGCAGCAGCAGCAGCAGCAGCAGCAGCGGGAGTAGAGATCCGTCCGTCCGGCGGTGAAGTGAAGGCTGATCTGGAGCTCCGCATCACCAACACAGACTCTCTCCAGCGACACAGCGACGCTTTTAAAGCGGAAGTGCGCGTAATTTTCTTCACCGCACCTCTAACATCCGCTCCTCATCTCTCAGAGAGGACTTACATACTGTTGTGTAAATGTTATAGAATAGAATAGAATAGAAAGCTTTATTGTTATTGTATTAAATACAACGAGATTCACAGTTTCCACTTCTGGTCAGTGCTTTAAAACAAATACTTAATACATAAAACATATAACAGGTAACACACACACAGTTATAAAGTAAATAAAACAGGTAGAGTCGATGTAATAAATAAATATAAACAGAAGTGTTACACTAGAAGTATAAAATATAAAAATAGATGTAATGTAAACAGAGGTAATTGCACTTGTAAAATAGATGGAGTAGATGTAATAAATAAATTGTAAACAAAGTTGCACTTCTTTGCCTTTCTTTGTCTGAACAGTTTTGAGCATACACGTTTTTCTATTTGGCATTCATTCAGATGAAATACAAACTTGATGTCTGGGGTAAACAAAATGTGAATGCTCTACTAATGTATGTTTTTAATGTTAGGTCTACAGCATTATTTGACTGTAAATGCATAGGATTTTATTCATAAATGATTCAATTTATATATATATTTATCTATGTAAAAAAATAGATAACTTCCTAACTAACTAAATAATTAACCAACTAAATATATAAATAAAATACAACAAACATAGATAACTAAATACATCATAATGCAATAAAATAGGTAATTATTTTATTGCATTATGGTGTATTTAGTTATCTATATTTTGTTGTATTTTATTTATATATATTTAGTTGGTGAATTATTTAGTTAGGAAGTTATCTATTTTTTATTTAATTTTATTAATTTTTTTAGTTAATTAATTTTTTTCTTAGTGAGTTATTTTTATTTTATTTAATTTTTTGTATTTTTAATTGTATTTATTTATTTATTTATGGTGTCATTTTTATTATTTTTTTTGTCGTTGTTGAGTATTATATTTTATTTGTGAATGCTCTACTAATGTATATTTTTGCTGTAGGTCTACAGGATTATTTGACTGTAAATGCATAGGATTATATTCATAAATGATTACATTTATACTGTATATTAAAAAATATATTTTAATTAATTTATCTTATTTTATTTCATTTTAGGTAGTTAGCTATATTATTGCATTATGGTGTATTTTAGTTATCTATGTTTGTTGTATTTTGTTTATATATTTAGTTGGTTAATTATTTAGTTAGTTAGGAAGTTATCTATTTTTTATTTTATTTTATTCATTTTTTTTAGTAAATTTATTTTTTTCTTAGTGAGTTTTTTTACATTACTTTATTTATTTTTTTGTATTTTTTAATTGTATTTATTTATTTATTTATGGTGTCATTTTTATTATTTTTTGTTGTTGTTGATTATTATATTTTATTCGTCCATCCATTTTATTTGGTAATGTTCATTATATTTTATTGGTTATCTTTTGTTTTATTTATTCATTAATCTATGTTATCATTTTACAGTATTTTTATTCATTTATTTATTTTCTTGTTTTTATTTGATTATATTTTCTGCAACTCGCTCTGTGATCAGACTCTCACTGTATAGAGACAAATGCAGAGTAGGCAAACCTGCATCCTGGGTTTAGTCGCTGAATGTGGCCCTATTACGGATTGCAACCCTACACAGTGAGGAGGACTGTGAAGGGTCCAACTTCTGCAATATTTTACTGTTTTGACCACCTGTCTGTCCTTGAATGAACTGAAGCTGCACAGTCATTTGCTCCCCCTCCATCTCCTGGTGGGACCATAATGTCTCCATTACATTTGTAGTGGCTTGTGGCCTGCCGAGACTCGCTCTCAGTTATGGGCTATTTTCTCACTACTGTATCCCACAGGCAAGGGGAATGTGCTCAGAATGCCCCAAAAATGGCACTCGCTGCAGCAGCCTCCGTGTGAAAACACCTGTCCTTATGGCTTTGAGTGAGAGAGATGCTGACGGGTGTGAGCATGTTTGACAGGCTGTAAATAGAAACAAATGTTCAACTCGGTGTAGAAGAGAGACAGACAGAGACACGAACGCTAACAGAGAATGAACCTGAGTTTGACCCGAACTCTGAGCTGAGTACCCACTAGAGGGACCGATTACAAACTGACTGCAAAGTCATCCGGTACAGTAGAGATACGATAGAGGACGTGTCTCAACAGAAAACAATCTCTCCTGAACCATTCGTTTAGTTTAAACAGTCAGAATGGCCTCATTGGCCACAGTGGACTCAGCAGATTAGCATAGAGGCCTTTGGGCAGCGCTCCTTAAGACTATCAGGTTAATTAAGAGACTGAGCTTTCTTAGAACTGTACAGGATCACGCTGTGTGATTTCCAACTCTGGCTAATCCAGATTGAATGTTTTCCCTGGTTAGTAATTCAACCTGGGTCACAGAGTTCAAATCAAATATCTCGCAGGTTACACGCAGGTTTCCAGGTCAAGACAGAACCAACGTTTAACGATTTTAGCTACTCAAGAGGTGCAGCATTGTGTCACGGTCTGTCTGTTGATCCGCATCTATTTAAAAGATTGCTATGAATTGTTTTTGCATGCATTCGTGGTCCCCAGAGGCTGAATCCTAATTACTTTGTCTCATCTACGAGTTGGCACAACATTTCGTAGGCCTTCATGATCCCCAGATGATGTATGACTGACTTTGGTGATCCCCAACTTTTCCTCTTGCACCACCATGAGGTTGGCAGTGACATTTCTATTGGATGGATGGATTGTCTTGAAACATTCATGTCCCCCTCAGGATGAACTGTAATAGGCCTCACTTTGGTGATGCCCTGATCTTTTAAGTATAGCACCAGCATCTGGTCAAAATGTTAGAACTTTTGTTGACTAAATGCCGGTATAATTAATAGCATTCCCCACAGCTGTATAACTTAGTATAGTCAAATGTTAGGATGCTAACATGCTAAACTAAGAGGATGTATGGCAAACATAGCTGTTAAGGGTTAGGGTTAGGGTCCAGCGTTGCCAGATGTACGATAATTATAGTATTTGTATGATCATTTTGCTCTCAGTACGACGATCAATAATGCCAAAAGTATCATAATGTACGATAATTTGTCCATTTCATTTTGTGACGCTTACAATTAGTAGTTGGTTTTGCGCTGCGAGATGGTTAAGGTTAGGCATTGACCTCGAATGGTTTAGGTTTAGGATAGGTTGTGACTGGTTGCAGCCAGTCTCGCAAGAGTTTTTGCAAGTTTTCGCAAATTGTGGATTAAATTCTAGACATTTACGCCAGTTTATTCTCGTGGCTATGATGATAATCGTCCTCAAAATACAATAATTTTAAGCCTCTGGTACGATAGTTTAACATTTCCCATCTGGCAACGCTGGCATTGTCATTGTGAGCGTGTTAGCATACTGATGTTAGCATTTAGCTCAAAGCTGCGCTGTTCCTGTAAGTACAGCCTCACAGAGCTGCTTGCATTTTGTCTCCTTTGGGCAAAACAGATAAACTAAGTTGTCTTGGAGAGTGAGCATCTATGTGCAGTTCACACCAAGAAGGATAAACCGTAGAATCATGAACTGACGTCATCATGATGCAGCCCGATTCAAAGGAACTTTATCTAAGTTGTTGTACTTCCAGTTTCACTTGAAATGATGATGAAGCAAAGTATTTCGGAGGAGGCCAGATTAAACTCTCCTTCACCTTCGCTGACTTTTCATCAGCTTTGGCTCAAGTCTATGCATGTACTGTGCAATGTTTATTTCTATTCAGTTTTCCTCCCATTTTCAGCATGGAGCCTTGCAGCAGTCCCAGTTTGCATATGTTGGAAGTCAAAAATAACAAATGTGCAGAATGAATTCAGCAGATGTATTACACCTTTCCCGAGCATCAGTGCAAGGCTGAGGGTGTTGGGGAAAGAAAAGAACTGTTAGAGTGGTGACATGCAGCTCATTTGACCGCTTCTCGGAGCGTCTTATCCTCGGGTGGCATGACCCAGTTTACGCCCCTGGTGCCCCCCGGTGACACACTGTAATTTGTGGTGCTGGGAAATTACTGGAGCAGGGAGGCCTGGGAGACATAGTCAATTAGGTGGGGCTCCACCTGTCCGGTGAGGGCACAGACTGACACCTTAATCTTCGTCCCAAAAACGTGGGGTTTTCATAGCTTTTCAAAAAAGGTTTCACAATCCATGTATCAGACATTGTTTTTCAGCTAAGTGTTTATTTATTTAAATCTACAAGGATGGGTGAACAAGTGTGTACTTGAGGCAGATGGACAGAGCATCCGGACCGCTGCGTCTTGCACACCATCTGTTCCACCTGGCTAGGAAAACATCTACCGAGCACGGCTTAATATCATGTTATGTGATTGGCTACAACAATTCAGAGCCAGTAGCGGCTGAAATCAGTGACACAAAACCTCAAAGTATAGATCAGGACAAAAAGGACACAGAGGCATTTTCAGGGAGGAAAAAAAGAGTTTGTTCTTATTACATATTTATTTATATTTTCATATACTTTTTACATATTTATTTGTAATAATAACATGTATCTGGAGCAGAGGGGGAGATGGAGCAAGGATGGAGGAAGGGCATTTTGAAGGAATGTCACTTTCTTATTTTTTTTAACCCATTTAATTACAAGAGCATCATTATTAACTCAGTCAATGATATTCACAGTCCCATTAAACAAGCTACAACGAAGATCTCCTAAAATATAAGCTGACATATAAAACTAGCATTGTTTTAAACACTGGTGGATGTATACCTGGGGGGAGGATGGGGGTGACCGAGCACTGCAACTAGATAACAGACAGGCAGGATTGGAGGGGGGGTGGGGCTCTTATTGTGAAAGGTAGGCGTGTATGAAAACACACCAAGAGTGAGGTGTACAATACACACGCATACACAACATACACACAACAGTTTCTACACAGTCATCATGCTTCAACGGGACCTCATGTTAGTCTTTTTTTTTCTATTTCAGCATCACGTTATTAGAAACAACAACCACAAGTGGGTCAAAAACTGCAGGAGGCAGATTCCTTCAAAAAAAAAAAAAAAAAAAAAAATATTCAACAAAATAGGTTAGCATTCTAAATGCAATAAAAAGTACTCTATATTCTTGGAGCTACACTGAAAATTCATGACAGACTTCAGACACTTTTTTGGGCCATCACATCTCTGAAACGCCGGGCAAAGCATTAGCATTTCCATCCCATGGGTCTGTGACAGCCTTCACAGCGAAGTCGCCTTCTCCTCTCTAGACTACAAACCCCATTTTTCAAAACATGGTGTAAACAGAATCCCTTGGAGAGTGTGGTGGGCTGGCCAAGAGTGCACTGCACTGCACTGCACACAAACTGGAGTCGATCCAGGGAGAGATACTGGCAGGGTACAGGCCTGGGTCAAACACACAGACCTGACTGTTCCCGTTCTGTGCAATTAGATACACTTGGTTAATCTGGTCGAATTCTTTAACAGGGGCAACGGTGGGTAGGTTGTGGCCCAATGTTGCTGATTTGATTGGTTATAGACACGCATTCAAATGTGCATAAATCATTTGTAAAATGAAAAAGAAAAAAAAGGCAAAAAAAATAGACATAAGCAAATCAAATCTAGAGATTTGATCAAAGACCTGGTAGCTGTTGATTGGCTGACAGTGATAAGGCAGCAAAATAAACGTAAAGACAGTAAAACAGAAGATTAAAAAAAAATAATAATTATACAGGAAAAGAAAATGGTCTTTGGTGTTCTCATGTACAGAGAAATGATAACAAATAATAATAAAAAAAAAAACAGTCTCTGATGCCCAGTCAGTTTCCAAGAGGAAACACTTTCTTGTGGTAAACGTGAGCTCTAAAACCATGTGCGCACTACAAGGGGTCCAACGTCTAAAATAAAAAAAAAAAATTACATTATCTCTTCCACAGGTTTGTAGAAATCCTGCACAGTGCAAATAATAAATGCCCCCAATATTGATTACAAGTAAAGAGGAAAGTATTCTTTTTATGGTACGAGTTGTGCAACAGTATCATGCATCAGATCACTTAACGTGAGACAACACAGGGAGGCAGCGGGCTCTGCATCTGGACTCCAAAAACTTGGTCCTAGAATATGCATATTGTCAAATGATTCCTGAAGATGTCTGTTCAACACTTCAACCGTTTATTTTGTGGGTCATTTTTAGAACATCTATACCAATATTAACCACTTTACCACTCCGCTCTCACAGCACATCCATTGATTGAAGGGTAGGGTTGGGAGCACAGCGTGCGTTTTCCAGTTATATGGTCTTCCAGGTTATATGCTGTTTACCTGCATCACTGTTATATACTGTGATAATAGCACCACTCCAACAGATAACACTGCTTTGCTACGAATATGAGGAATCACAGAGGGGAGAACAGCGAGGGGGGGTTTGAACTAGTCAGACCGATGATTCCTCATACAGTAGGTGAATGGATTGCTGGCGGGGCTAAACTTCCCATGACAGGATACTGATAGACAGGATGCAGGGTTGGACCTCAGATAACAATTTCCCCAGTGAGAGGGTGGTCCTTTTCGATGAAATGACGTTTTTCCTGGAAGTTTTTGTGGGGTGGTGACTTATGAGGGTTGGTCCTTCTGCAGAGCTGAGATGTCCAGAGGAGGAGGGGCCCGCCCGCTCCACTCCCTCAGCTGCCCGTCCTTGAAGAGGAGGTTGAGGGCGGGCAGGGGGACGCCGGACTCCGCCGGCGGCTGACTGAGAGGGTTCGACACGCCGCTGTCCAGGTCAGAGGGCTGGACGCCGTCCTGCCAATGCGGGACAAATGTCACAGATCAGAACACCAGGTAGAGCGGATGTCATGGAATGTGGGACAAGGAGACATTTCTCAGGGACAAAAAAAAAAGTTGGGGAAAGGCTAAGGAGAATGGTTCCTGTCGGATTTACCCTCTAAAGCTGCTTTATAAACCTCTAAACGCTTAATTATGTGGCTTAAAATCTGTGTATAAAATATGCAGAAAGGGTACATCAGGAAGGTCTGTGACACAAAAGAGACAGGATGTTCAAATTTTTAAACTAAAACCACATATTCACCATTCCCTTCCTCTTTTTATTAAAATGTTTTTCTATTAAATTTATCTTTCTGCTTCATATTGTCTTGTTTTTCTCTTCTCGCACTTACACACATCCTCGCTGACTGAAACAACAACTGGAACATTTGCAAATCAACAGAATACCTCATTTCTATCTCAACCCAACTCTCACATAACCCCGAGTTACTGGCACTCAATTTCAACTATGATAATTGTCTTGCATTTTTTATTTTTGATTTGTTTGTTTTCTCCCATGTCTTTCTTTCTTTTGTTTTTGTCCTTCAAATCTCAGGACACTACATGTACAATACACTTTATGTTTGCTATGTTAATGACCTGTTTTTCCATCTTTCGATAAAATAAAATAAAACTCTTTATTCGCTATATTTACCTTCAATTAGAATATCTATTCTCCAACTGGCTGTGGGTCATCTCGTGATAAATGGGTTTGACAAATGTACAGTATCAAAATAAAGATGAACTAATTGGTGCAAGAATAATATATAATGTATAATTATACTGAATCAGAACAAAAGGTCGTGAAACAGCTGCCAGGAGCAGTCATGATGGCTGCTAATTGTTTCAAGCCCGTTATAGTAAATCGTGACTTATTATCTCATTATCTCGTGATTAAAAATATACTTCAGTGCTGCCCTTACTTATTATTCAAAATGAAAGATTTAATCATGTTGTTTTCTTTCATGTGAAAGGTGTTAAATATCTCATTATCTTAAGATAACAAATTTATGTTTGTTTTTTTGTTTATTAAAAAAGCCTGCTCTTCTCTCTCACCATAAAGCACTTTGGATGTTGTTGCTTCTAAAACCACATTAAACAAACGTTTCTATTAAGAGACATTTACAGATTATTTATCAGTCTGTAAACTTGATTAATTCCAACAGACTCAATTTGTAAAGTTAAATTCATGACTTTTTTCCACTGGACGTTATTTCTTTTCTTTCTTTTTCTGCGAGTATTCTCAAGTGGCAACCTGAAGAGGCAGCAAACCTTTTTTTTTTTTTTTACCTGGAATGACTGAACGAAGCTCAACACCTTCAGCGACAGCTTTCGGCTCGAGTGGAGAAGCTCTTGAAGGCTGAAACGACAACAAAGCTAAAAGTCTAGCGCCGCTGCAACACACATCTTCACACTTTTGTCAATGTTTTAAACAAAAGTGAAATCTTTGAGGATGCTGGGTGTTTTTTTGGGGGGGGGTTTTTTTGTACCTTTCGTTGCTGCACAGTTTGTGCGTGGCGATTTTTCGACACACTTTGCGATTTAGCTCGGAGCTGAAGAGGGGCATGCCGAAGCAAAGTTCAAGAGGGACCCACTCGTCTTCGGATGAAAGGCCTGAAAGAAAAGGCATCGGCAAGGGAGAGGAGGGATGGTGATGACATACATTACAACATGAGACACATACCATTAAGACAGACATGCTGATCTCCCATTCAGGTCTTTAGCATCTCTGCCAACACTCAAACATCTGGTTATGTAATTTGAAGGTATTCTAATAGAAAAATAAATAAATATATACATTAAAGGAATACTTCACCCACAAAATGACCATTTGTTTATCAATTACTCACCCTGTGTTACCTTGAAGTCCTAAAGAAAACGTTCTTTCATGCCTCCATGGTGAACGAAGAATACACAAAAAGTCTTGTTTAACTGAAGTAGATGGGGTCAGCATTTAACCACAGCTAATCTCTATAAACAGATTCTGCATTCATGTGAAGAATCTGTAGGCAACTGGACAAGATTTTGGTATCGAAAGCGTTCTGGTTTCTATTTGTAGTCCAAATAGTATTAACCAATCACGTTCGAGCAGGCTTTGGTTGAATGCAGGTAAATAGACCGTGTGGAGAGCAAAAGAGGCGGAACGCCGAAATACAATCTGGGGAACCCACCGGCTATCCTCTGACGATGATTTAGCTTTTAATTGGTTTAAAATGAGCTTGTAAACTGGCTGCTTGTGAAGCAATCCGGTCGTACGTGTCTCGCATCTCAAGTTCGGACTGTAAACAATGAGCAGCGAACAGAAAAGGAAGTTTTGGCCCAGATATCCGCTGGCTACACCGGAACCCCAGAAATATAGCCCCTGACCTCCCAGAGGCTTATCCGTCTTCAGACCGTTAGCTGACGGGTTCCAAGATTTAACAGAAGCAAAACTATATGAAAACATCCGTTTACAAACTCTCATACAACTCGTCCAGTATAATTCATATCTCATTAATCCAGTCACATGCTCACTACTTCCCAAACACATACATCTTCAAACAAAACCTTACTATTCAAACACTTCAGACTCGCACGGACGAGTACCGCGCCTGCGCAAGTGTGAGACTGTTTATGTGGAAGTGTTTTAAATAGGAAGGTTTTACTTCAATTCATTGAGACTTTTCACTGTTTTTTGATTCTTCATTCACCATGGAGACATGCGAGATAAGATAGGTAACACGGGGTGAGTATTCAAACGGTCATTTTGTGGGTGAAGTATTTCCGTACATTTAGCAAAACTGTAGACCTACTATCTGTCTTTCCTTTGCATTCCCCGTTGTTTTCTTCTGTCACAAGCTCAAAGGACTCAGTGCTGCCGTTGGTGTCCAGGCCTCCACCTAGATGGGTGTCGCCTTGAAGAAAAGCAACAAATCTCCATCAGCATTAAGACGCAGAAAGGTTGTTTCACAGCTTGAATGCCTTTCAGTGAGGAAGCTTCATTAAATGCACAACCTTTGCATGAGTATCTATGTTAAACAAAAACTGTGATGAGTTATGTCAGCAACATTCGATCAGTATATCTCAAGGTAAAGGCTAATACTGTTCGATCCACATCCATTAGCAAAGGCTATCACAATAAGGGACACAATTATGCAGACAAACGGAATAATTAAACTGGACTGTGAGCAATCTTTATCTAATTTGCACCATCAGTGCCAATGGCCATCAGAGGCAACGACGTTGTTACTAATTCAACTATATGTCTTGTCTCTCACATGCAAACATGTGCATGTGCACATCCTACCTCTGCACTCGGCGCTGTCGCTGGGCCTGCGACGGTGCCTGTTGTTGGAGTTGAGCATGGTGACGTAGCCACACTGGTGATCCAGGTCCACTCTGTCCTTCAGCTTCTGCAGCGACTTGTGCACACACATGTTGGAGTAGGAGAACTCTGCACAGGGACGGAGAGACATCACAAACAACCGCGAGTTAAACTCCATAGATATTTCTATCAATATCTGCGCAGCACGGCATTCATATGAAATCTGTTTCGACAGAGGGTGTAATGTTGTGACAGCAAATGTATTAGAGGGGATGAGTGTTCCGTGTTAAACTTCACACACAAATTCAGAAGAGAAGGATTTCAGAGGATCCAAATCCTTTTCATGATGTTTGACGAGTTAAAACCCTCAAAGCTCAGAAACTGAATATTTGAGTCACCAGAGAAAAGGAGCACAGCTTGAGGTTATGTTAATCATTTACGCACGACACGGCAGTGAAAGCACACTAATATTGATAGAGTGTATTTATTTTATTTATTTAACCTTCATTTTACCAGAAATATTCCCATTGAGATTCAGAATCTCTTTTGCGAGAGAGTCCTAGCCAAGACAGCAGCATAAAAGGTTTCACATAACAGCAAAATGAATTGGCAGTGTTCAGTAACAGGACATGGTGCATTCAGGGGTTAAAGGTTAAGTCATCCATGCTTATAAAATAATCTAGTTTAAGGTGACTCTGTACCTCATACCAAGATGAGGGTGCAAAAACTATAATATATGTATAGGCAAATATATATATAGTATAATTATTATTGTCTGCTGTATGTGTGGCTTTTACCTCCCTGACCCCAAAGTCAAGGAATGGGAATAGCGAATGGGAAGTGAATGAAAAAGCCTGCCGTTCCTTTCTAAGATTGCATAATCGGAAACTACTTTTATAATCGATTAATCAATAAAGTAATTTTTCATGCAAAAATGGCAGAAAATACAGTTTTCAGCCTCTCCAATATGGAGATTTCCTGCTGTTCTCTGTTATATATCATATTAAATTGAATATCTTTGGGTTTTGGACTGGCAAAACAAGACATTTAAAGACATCACCTTCAACTCTGAGAAACTAACGGACATTTTTCACAATTTTAGATTTAGGCAGATTTATTGATAATGAAAATAATCATTAGTTGCAGTCCTATTTGATTGAGTGAATTATTCTCATATTAGCATAACTTATAGGCTGCCAATTACTAAGTGATTTTATAGCTTTAGCCACATATAATAATACCTCACCTCCTTTCAGATCTTCTGCATCAAAGGGGAATGGGATGTGAACGGTTTCTCCATGGCCGTGCATACCGTGACCCTGAGGTTGACACACACACATAGAGCACAGTTTATATATCCACACAGTGGCACCAAATATGTTATTATTGAAAACACACAGAAAGTACATACATAACATTCGATTATGAAATGTTCAAAAGGTCAAATTCAAGCAATTAAGCCAAAAAGAAATCTGGAAACAACCTCATTGTAAAACTGGAGCTCATGTGCGTGTGTGTGTTTACCTGGATTAGTACAGCAGAGTGTGTGAGGGCATCGTTGAGCATGGTCAGCACGTTGGATGTTGGCACGACTCCGGGGTCGTGACCCCAGGAGGTGATCAACAACCTGTCGTAGACCTGAAGGGAGAAAAACGGGTCAAGGAAAGGATTCTTCCACAGCTGCTAATCACTGAATGCATCATGGGAGTACAGCAGCTCATCACTCACCATACTGAGTGGTGATGAATAATAAGAGGAATGCTTTTCATATAATATAAAACTTAAAAAGACTCTTGACACAAGGTAGAGGGAAATGTTTCAGTACCTCTGTCCTCTACAACGGTAATAACATTTCATGTGTAATACGTTATCTCAGGAGAGGAAATGTCACTCCCCGTTCATACCAACATGTCAACTTGTCAATCGTCCACTACGCCAAACATAAACTGATTAAAATAATTAAACCTCCACCCTGCAGCTGATTTTATGTCATGACACTTGCGTGGTTTTCCCTAACCGAGTCAGAGCTTTTCCGTGAAATGAAGGTGTTAATCTTTTCTGTTTCGTTCATTATAGTGGTGAAGGAGTAAATCTTATAGTTAAGTTCACTGTGAAGAAAATTGAATAAGATGGCAAGTACACAACAAGTAGAAAAATACAAGATGCTATGTTCCAATAAAATGACCCATTTCCATGATATTACCTGTCCTCCATCCCCTGAGAATTTACTTCATCAATTTCTCTTTCGCTCCCTGTCTCACATTCCCAAGATAGTTCAAAAATTCCAAGACCATCGAGAAGCCTTGGAGGGGAAAAAATGCAGGTGCACGGTGTGGTATGCTTTGTTAAGAGAGGTTGGCAGGCACGCACGAAACAGTGTTGAATTTTCCCTCTAGTGCTCTGATAATCAACTGAAACGGCAAGGTCAAAATTTAAAAAGGGTAGAAATCAAAGACGAATGGAAAAAGTGTCCAATCAAATATTTCATCGGGCTCGAAAAGTAGTTTTTCTTATCACATTGTGGGACTTTTCTTATCTGACTTCAAAGAGATATCTTTAGCTTATACAGTATCTGCATCAGCATACATTTACCCTACTCAACTGTGTACCTACACGTATTTAACCTACCTACCTGATTAATTATTAGTGTGGGCTAACCTGGAATATGTCTGGCAGTTTGCGGAGCCTGGAGCCTTTGGAGAGCAGCAGAGACGGCGGGCCTTGGCCAGTCACATGGTACAGGTATAGCTTGAACCAGATGGAGCTCACCTCGGGGATGGCCGGGCCAATGTGCTGCAGGGGGGGAAAAACAAACATGGACACATAATGTAAGTGTGCAGAAATAGAATTAAAGCATACACATGTACACATCCTCAGATGGTTTTTTTCCATTTCATGTCTTACATGAACACACACTTCAAATGGACAAAAAAGGAGACAAAGGAGAATAACCGCCTGTGTTGTTCTTCTGTCGGAGAAGCAGAAATTGAAGCTGCTATTAGAGATGTGAGCGGAAAACAAAGAAAAGAACTCAGTGAATTCCACTTCACTGAGTCCCAGCAGTGTGAGAATAAACAGCAGCGTGAATGGCACAACAAGAGTTTAACTTCTTTCCTTCCGTCTCTCTGAGCTCAGCTAGAAAGCTGGAGTGTGGCCAGGCAGAGGAATTACTCATGAGCCTTGCCTCCCTTCCTTCCTCCCTCTCTCTTTGTGTAGCCTTGTTGTCGGGGGCAACTGCAGGCTGAGTGCCCACAAAGCACACACACACGCACACAGTCACACAAGTTTGCGTACACACAGCAAGAGGACAAACACACACACACACACAAACGCTTGAACTGACGACTAAAACACAAACACACAACTCTCAGACAGTCAACATTTGATCCAACATCCCAGTGTGACGCACAGTACCCCCTCTGCTCTCCCTCCCTCCAGGCGTCATACCTGAGGCGTGCAGCTGCTGATGGGCCTGATCTCGTTGCTGAGCGGCGCCATTGAGACCAGCAGCTTGTAGTTCTTGTTGAGGACACGGCTGCAGGTGGCCTGGTCCAGACCCAGCAGGCTCTCACAGCGCAACATGTCCAAGGGGAAACCTAGTTGGAGAAAAAAAAAATCAGGGACAGTTACAACTTCTATACAAAAGAGGCTGGGAACTCAGTGTGAGTTATTAGGTGTATGCCTGTAGTTTGCATTCTTGTGTCTTCTGTGAAGTGACTGAAGTAACTGCATGGATAGTAGAAGAATAGAAGTCAGCAATAGTAGAACATTTAGGCTTGCTGTTTCCCGTTTCGCTGATACACGGAGCAGGTTAGGACGTCTTCATTGGGAAAAACTGAAACAATCTGATGTTTGCTCATTCAGTTAGGAAGAGATATCATGTATATACACCGGACAGACATGAGACAACTATTCCTTTAAATGAAAAGAAGCATATGAAGAGAGCAAATAAAGATCCTGGAAATGAATCTGCCAAGTGTGAATGCATCAAACAGTAACTGGGTTGAAGCAGTGGATCTCATCCAGAAAGCACGGTAGAGATTCTTTCTTTGTAGCCGTGGTATTAAGAAGACTGTTCTCTCCAAGGTAACTTGTAAAAAACGTCCTCTCAAAGGACACAAGTCTCAACTTGGCATTCTTGGATTTAATAATTACCTCTTGCCTCCTAGATATAAATCTAAGAGGCAAGAGGTGTCTGATAATTAATGAGATAAATCAGGACTGGAGTTGGGTTTTGCAGACGCAAAGAACTGACCTGATGGACCTGACGTTTATATTTATTCCACAGCATAGAGTGGAACAAACCCTTACAAAAGTCAATCACAGTACGCACTGAGGCTGCTGCTGCATACTGTATTGTTTAAAGGAGGTTTGGATGCTGATTTTTGTAATGCAATAATAATGTATTATTATAATAATTTGTACCATTGTGGGCTTAGTTTAGCTTCAGCCAGCGGGCTCTCAGTGCGCTCGCTCCTCAGCAGACGCCTGCAGCAGCAGCTGAGGACGACTGAGAGATAAGACAATCAGAAGTGAGGCATGCTGCCAAACCAAACAAACAGCATCTGGTGGCACGACGGTTGCTACATGGAAACTCAGAGATTTGCTTTGTCGTCGTTGGAGGACTCACTCTTTCTTGCTCCCCCTCGAGACACCAGTAGAACAATACAGCTTCATCTGGATTGACAGGCATATATGACCATATTCAAAAGAAACTATTCAGACGCAGGTGATGGGCGAAGCAGACAGCCGAGAGGGAGAGAGTGAGAGAGTGACACACACGTTTGCCAGAAGCAGCAGAAATAGAAGATCCACTTCCTCTTTGTTGCTTCCAAAAATACTTTCCAGTCTTATTCAGAACTTTCACATGAAAATAACTTTTAAATGCTTCATTACTTATCGATTTATTATTGAAGACCACACAGAACAAGTTTTAGTGGTTGAAAAGGAGTCATTTACAGTTGTTTGCCGCAATTGTGGCAGTGATAGCTCAGAATATCTTTTCAATAATAAAGAGCCAAGATGAAAATTGGGAGAAAGTGTTAAACAGCTGCTGATTTGTTAACAATTAGCGACAGTTAACCCTCCAAATCTGATTTTTACACAATTGATTTTTGTCCCGTAATACTTACAGATACATTTCTGTTTATCACTGTAATTAATAAGCCAAATCTGCTTTGAATCATACACACATTAACACACACACACACACACACACACTCCTTCCTCCGTGTTCACTCTGCACGTCCCAGCTCTCACCTTAAATTCCTGTCTGATTGATATTTGCAGCTTTGAAAGTGATTTTGAAACAACCATTACAAAATGTTGGCTGCATTTGTATCACAGATGATGTCAACTGTTGGCAACAAACTAACTACAAAGCACAGAGGGAACTGTGTGCAGACAGCAGACATAAATATGAGTTTCTATTTCGTTAACTTGCTGTTGAGGCGGCGAAGGCAGTGAGAACTTAAAAACAAAACGAGCATTGAAGCTGCGTAATAATACACAAAAAACAATCTGGCCTCAAAACTGCCTATTAGCCACATGTATAGGTGTATAACACCTGGATCTTACATGTATTTACTAGGGCTGTCAATCAATTAAAATATTTCATTGCAATTAATCGCAAATTAATAACACATATTTCATCTGTTCAAAATGTACCTTAAAGTGAGATTTGTCAAGTATTTAATACTCTTATCAACATGAGAGTGGGCAAATAGTCTTGCTTTATGCAAATATATGTGTATATTTATTACTGGAAATCAATTAACAACACTAAACATTGACAAATATTGTCCAGAAACCCTCACAGGTACTGCATTTAGCATAAAAAATATGCTCAAATCATAACATGGCAAACTGCAGCCCAACAAGCAACAACAGCTGTCAGTGTGTCAGTGTGCTGACTTGACTATGACTTGCCCCAAAACTGCATGTGATTATCATAAAGTGGGCATGTCTGTAAAGGGGAGACTCGTGGGTACCCATAGAACCCATTTTCATTCACATATCTTGAGGTCAGAAGTCAAGGGACTCCTTTGAAAATGGCCATGCCAGTTTTTCCTTGACAAAATATAGCACAAGTTTGGAGCGACAAGCTAGTATGAAAAGATTTCTAGTTTCACATGATGCCAGTATCATCACTATACCTTTAAAACCGAGCCCGCTATAACCTCCGAAAGATGGATTGCATTAATGCGTTAAAGAAATGAGTGGCGTTAAAACGATTTAGTTATCAACTTTGACAGCCCTAGTAATTACCCATAAAGGGGGGTGACATAGATGGTGTAACTGTATAATTACCTATATTTGGGATATCAGGTCCCTGGTCCTGAGTGAGTTCTTTGTTGTAGCGCAAGAAAAGGATGGTGTTTTTCAGGGTCAGAGCGTGGTCAAAATACCGCTGGGCCTCGCCCTCTGCTGTGCTCTCCACCTGGACACAGAGAAACCAGGAAATACATTCAAGTTGTGTTTGTGTTAACCTGTGAGCATCAAGCTATAGTTTATTTTCTACACTGATTTAGAATCCTCGGGTGTTGCATGACGGAGGCTTTATTAGATACACTAGCAAAGTCTTTATTTTCTTTGTTTCCATTGCAGGTCTCACCTTCTCTAACTCCGCCAGGAAGCTGTCCAGAGTCTCATCAGACAGCTTACCCACCTCAAACATGGTCACTGCATGGCTCTTCAGGTTCTGATAGAGGGACAAAGACACAGAGGAATCAAGATGTACAGTCCGTGTCAAATGTCAAATCTCTTAAGCCTTTTAACATCAAGAATCTGTGTGTTTTCTCGTGTCAACATCCAGTCACTCACCGGAGACAGGTTGCCCATCATGAGGAAGGCTGTGAGAGTGGAGTCAAAGAGGAAGGCAATCCTCTTTGTGGGTGCAACTGGGATACTCAGGCTGCTTACGCTTCCTGTGTCTGCTACAGAGACAAAAGAAAAAAAGGACATATAACAAGAGCAATAACTGTGTGCAGGACCATTAATGTATGTAATAGCACACCTGTTTAGCTGTATCATTCATAACTTGAGGATATGAGCTTGTGATTTTATGAAAATGAAATGTGTTTACGAGGACCAAGCCAAACCATCTTTGGGTTCTTTCTAAAATAATTTGAATTTGAATTGATTATTAACATGTAAATGTGGTTTATGAACGGACACGTTGACAATATCCAATTTGTTAGTCTGAGCAACCCAACAGCGCAGCGTTAACCTGCATAACAAAGTTAAAATTAGAGCACAAATGAAATCTTTTTAGACAAACATCTATTAATGTGAGAATTACTTTCAGAAGCATGATTGAGCTTTCTCAGGGATTAATTAGCACCGCTGCTTCAAAACTTCTGAAGTAACTTTCAGAAAGTGCCTTGTGTGCATACATCAAGACGTGTATTCATTTGCATACACTGCAGCGTTTGTGTGTGTGTGTGCGTGTGTGTGTGTGTGTGTGTGTCTGGCCACACAGACCTTCTTCCAGACTGGTAGTGTCGGTGTCGGTGGCCGAGGAGCCTCCCTCCATGACCGGACTGCCCTGCTCCCAGGACAGCAGCATCTTCTGAGGGTCCATGGTGCTCCTAAAAGAGGACAGAAGAACCACATTGAGTGTAGTGTGTAGCGGGTTATTAAAATTAATTTAAATATTTCAACAATTTAGAGAAATGTATTTTTCCTGATGGAGAGCTAAAAGGATTTACTAGGTGTATATAGGTGGACGAATGGATGCTGGAGACCACAACTGTAATTTTCTTCCCACATGAGTGAGTATCCTAACATGCCAGTATCTAAAAGGTTGATTCATTAAAAAAAAAAAAATAACCGGGAAAATGTTTACATTTAAATTTTGGGGGGCAAATTGCTTCTAAAAATTTTAAATAATGCAAGTTAATGGGTGAACGTGGTTCAACACGTGGCACCACTCCCAGTTTTAAAAGAAGTGGTGGACGGGTGATATTGGCTGCCTGTACATACTTGAGTCTGTTGACAGATGGGGCGTTCTTCCAGGTGGGGTGGAGCTGTTCTGAGGTGATCACCTGACCTTTCTTTACAGCGAAGCCGAGACGACAGTACATGGAAACTGCATTCTGATAAAACATAGTAAAAACACAGTCAACAGACGTTTGAGCCACACAAATCTGATACTCTTTCACTGTCACATATCATCAAGCTGTGACCTGTGTCACCCCCTATTGAGGTGAGTTCAGGCAGCAACCTCTAGGTCCAAAAAAATGTGAAGCCAAAAAGTGCCTTAAATTTTCTAATAGCCAGCAGGGGGCGACTCCTCTGGTTGCAAAAAGATGTCTGATTGTATAGAAGTCTATGAGAAAATGATCCTACTTCTCACTTGATTTATTACCTCAGTAAACATTGTAAACATGAATTTATGGTCTCAATCGCTAGTTTCAAGTCTTCTTCAATACAGCATGATGTTCATTTAGTAAATTATGGTCCCATTTAGAGTCAAATAGACCATAAAGCAGGGGATGCGTTGTTCGTGTTACAACTTCAACCCTTTCACAGCGTGTTGAAAGTTAATTGTAACATTTTGGTCGCCTAAAAAATGTCTCATTCAGCATTCGGTGGTACTTAGCTCCACCCTCTCGTGTCACTTCTGGTTGCAAAAAAGCAAGATACCGACGGCCAAAAAGCTTGTGGCTTCCACAAACCAACGGGTGACATTATGGTGACTATGTCCACTTCTTATATTCAGTCTGTCGGTGAGTTCTACTTTAGAAGAGGACATACAATGAGAATGGGGAATGAAAAAGACGGAGAAAAAGTGGATCGCACCACTTACTCACAGCAAAATGTCTTGCGACTGTGGCTGGAAAAAAATGGTAGCGCTCCAGATTTCTTCCTGTTTGATTGCTGGTGTAACATCGTCTCAAAACGGTGAGTGGTGCTCTATATGCTCTGTATATTCAAAGGAGTTGATGAAAAAACCTTACACTTACTGTTGACGGTTTTTATCACAGATTGTTTTTCTCCTACTAGCTGCAGTGAAAATAACGGACACTACATCATTGTCTATGTTTAGTCAGGTATGCACAGGTTTTAAAAATGTACGTTCGTATTTCAGATTTCAGAACTATTTATACGATGTAAAGGATGAATAAATGTGTAGCCCAAAAGATGTAACCACTTTGATGGACTTGGTTCGCTAAGAAGATTGCTTCTGTATCATATTCTACTGACATCAATGTGGGCCTAAAAGAGACTACCTGAATACTACTTTTGGTGATGCTCTCTCTACACCCAACAGGATCTACAATAAAAACTCATTACTTAATGTCTGGTGACTCAAAAAGGAAAAAAAGGTAGCACTGTACTTTCCACTAAACAGTTGGCTGGCTTTTTCATTATTTCCTTAATTTAAGATTTGCCTTGCCGTTAAATCTTTTATTCAGACTGAACAGGCCACCTCAGTCGAGTATGGTGGGCTTGATTGCTTTCTGCACCTCGACACCCCTGAGGTGCACGCTGAGGTCAACTCTGTGTCATCCTCTTATCATATCAAAAGAAGCACAGTGAGGTCATTACACAAGAGCAAGTTAAACTCAAGTCACGATGGGAGAAGTTGGGCACAAAGGAGGCCTCTCAGACATCTCAATCATCTCTGAAGTTACAGGGTTTCTCTTGGAGAATCGCTGCCTTCAGCCACTTCTCTTAAGTGCTGCTTTTCAGCGGCAGGAATAAAATGAGACCGAGGGACAGGGGAGTTCAGCTCTTCACACTGCAAGTCACAACACTGAGAGGGAGTTTGGCTCGGTGTCTGATAGAGAGTGAATAGGAAACTGGGGAAAACTGGGTCAAACTCGAGCACCAATTCAACTGGAATGGTGCCGCTCAGCTTTCTGGTAGATTCATGGGGCATGACGGATCTAACCTGAAACAACGGGTGTGTGTGTGTCACAGTCTATCTCTTTAAGTGTACGTCTGTGTGAGTGTGTATCCAGAATGAAACAGACAAATTGAGCCGAAATATCTACTTGCTAGGCTACATAATATCCCTGCTTCTCTCCTCGGTTTGCACACCATTTCATTTGAAATGTCTCCAGCAGCAAAAAAAAAAAAGACAGCAATGCCAATGTTCTACTGAGATAAAATTCTATAATATATATTTACACAAAAAAAATTGCCAGTCATCAAATCTAATAATAGCACACCTTTGGAAAGCAAATTCAAAAAGGAAGAAGGAACTGAAAAATTGTTTTAATCTCTCAGATTTGATGCCAAACTTAAATCCCAATATTTGGCTCCAAAACATCCATTAGCAAAAAAAAAAAAGGCTGTTCACTTTATTTCTTTGTACTGCTGCACTGTGTGCCTTCAAGCATACAGAGAGGCAAAAAGCATGTCTCAAAATCTCTTCAAAAACCACAGTCGAACCGGAGGAAATTGCCTCCCCGTTTTAGCGAGACCATATCCCCGAGATATACCGTTTTTTTCCTTCCTCTTGTGAAAAACAGCACTTTAGTCTATACATTACAATACGACTCTCACATTCTGCAGCAAGTGGATACCCACCTTCACTAAGTCCAAGTCAATCTCCAACACATTCGCCAGCTGAGAGGCACCGAGGAAGGAAGGATCAGGAGAGAGAGAGGGAGAAAAAAAAAAAATAAGACTCAGTTGAAAAGTTGATCGATAAACACACACACACACACACACACACACACACACACACACACACACACACACACACACAGTCATTTTACATTCAATGTGCACAGCAGGCGAGAACAATAAAGCACATTTCTAAAGCCTACCTCCGCCACGTTCGTCTGCTCATCAATGGACACGAAGATTTTGTAGAGAAGCGTTTCGAAGTAATCGCCCTGGACGCGGTTCATGACAAAGCCTTCCAGCGGGGGCACTGAAAGAACAATTTCACAAATGTTTTTTTTTTTTTTAACATTGCTTTATTTTGCAATTAAATTGTTCTTGGTAAATACTGGATGTATCAGTAATGACGCTATTAGGCGTCGTTTCAGATCAGTCCATTACCCATAATGCTCGTTTAAGTTCCCACAGGTGTGATTTAGGTACATACAGTGTTCAGTCGAGGTAATATATCAGGGGAGAATAATGGCAGGGTGTTTAAACACACACACACACACACACACGCACACATTAATGTACCTGAGATGCAGCTGTCATCAGATATGGGTACATCCAAGTAGATGAAGCCCCGGTTGTACAAGCCTAGAGTAAAAAGACAAACATACAATAATAGTCTGTTAGCATAATTGACATAGTATCCGTTAACATTGTTGTTACCACATTCAGAAAAACAAATCCTACTATAAAAAGTTATTGATCATATGTACAATTTTCTGTTCTACACATCTGAGAATGGTGGAAAAAAATTCCAGCCAATCAAATCTCATTTGAACAGCTACTTGTATTCAGATTGCCCCGTGTCTCCTGTATTTAATTGTATTTGTTCCCACTCAGTCACCAGCACTCCAGTGGCCGAGGTTCATGACTGTACATACTCTTCTCTAATTAACATTTAAACTGCATGGACACAACCTCAGTCCCTGCGCTTCATCTTTGAAATTCACACCAGCACACTGATGAAAAAGCTTAAACTGCAACATTAGTATCAGCTGCTATGTTCGCACTGTAAAAGACCTTTGCCCCTTGCTAGGTCAATTTCAAAGATGCAAACTCGTTTATCCAGCAAATGTCATTTTTCTTGACTTTTATATAAAAATATTACTATTATTTTCCTGAGAAACAGTTAAGGTTTCAAGGTTAGTTCATGCTGTACCAGCAGGTAGATATTAAACCAAGTTGAACCAATAAATCCAACAGAGGTTCAACCAACTCTTTCTGTCCCCAACTGCTATTGAACTTTTTAATGATCCATCTGCACTAATACACTGTTCAAACAGCAAATATTTACAATATTGCTAAATCTCAAGATATCGTTGAAAAAGGATTGGAAAGCTGTAAAGAAAACAAATCTTTGGAGGCAATTGAACCAGATCAAATTTGGGGGGGAAAAAAGCAATCCACTCTGAAATGCTTTGTGCAAAATCTTGAGCTGTCACAAGTTTCAAATATTTAGTCCACCTCAATTTACATATATGAAGGGAACAGAATATTAGGATGACAGAACGCTTATGCGCCGCTTGCGTCTCGCTTCCAGTGGGGGTTCCAAGTAATGTAAAAAATCTATGAAGGTCATTTTTTACTAAGCTTCAAAGAATATTGAATACTTAAAAAATAATTAATGGGATTTAAAACTTGAATAATGCCCAGAATGTAGGAAAGATGTGGAACATTTTAAGGTTTGAATGGAGTTTCTAGCTGAAAGTATGAATGAGTTCAAAAAGCGTGAAAACGTGTAAGAATGTTTCAATCCTGAACATTTCGTCCAACGCGGATTTTCTTTCCGGAAAACTTGGAATATAATAAGTACGAAGGTATGAATGCTAAAAGTAATAGCAAGAATTGAGCTGAACATTTTGATGTTTGAAAGAAGTTTCTACGTTGAAAAATGTGTAAGGAGATGAATGACAAAAAAACACGGCGTAATAATAATAAATGCTTCCAGCATTCACACCAATAAAACACCTTCTACTAACTGTGGCCTTGATTTAACTTACAACTGAATTTGAAGGAATTCATCTTTTCTTTGACCAGACTGAGGGTGAAAAAAGTTGTTTTTGTGCCATTAAAATTAAAATTAGAAACACATAATCCTACAAAACTAGAATTTTGGCAGTTCTTGCTAAATGGGCATACAGTTTTATTATTAGAATAATTAGAAAACAAGGTGTAAACGTCATTTATAATTTGATTGTGATTTTGATGTAAGCAGATACAGCTGTTTTAAAAGGGGAACATAAGATGTGACAGATACTCACTTAAGACCACATTGTACTCCGTTGATCCGGCTAGTTGAGGACCAGAATCTATCATCTTATCAATGGCTTTCTTCTCTGCTGGAGAACAGATCTGTAATTACACACAACAAACACACAACATTAGAGCACACCTGTACATGTGGCTTTGTTTGTCACAAAACCACCTCCAGTGAACTACAGTGGTAGTGCAGTCTCTGGCAGGATGAATACGTTTGCATATAATAACCGTGTGGATTCCTAGACTGTTTTCCAGTGTTCCTTTTTTTTTTTCTTGTGGAGAGGAGAGGAACTGTTGGGAACTTGGCAGGTATTTATTTTTAGTCAGGTGAGATCTCCACAGTGCAGGGGCTCATGGGATGAACGACTGTAGCTTGGTGGGTAACGTGTATGAATTTCAATGACAGCTCAGGTTAAAAATCAAACCAACACACATCAGTCTCTCAGTTATTTTGTAGATCAATGATACAAGTAATTTACATAAAAGAGAAGGAGGATTAAAAGAATAAACTGGACCTTCCTCGATGCATTTGCTATATAAGAAATTAAATACCTTAACGTCAATAAATCTGAAAGTTGTCCTCTCTCCTCCCACCGCATCCATCCCAGCCTGCTTAAATATCTACACTAGGCCTGTCAAAGTTAATGCTATAATAACGCATTAACACAAATTAATTTTAACGGAACTCATTTTTTTAAAGCAACTTATGATTTTTTGGTTGTAACGGCCTCAGATACTGGCATTATATGAAACTAGAAAATATAAGGAATTCATTGGTACCAACCATGTCATACTAGTTTGTTGTGAAGGAGGTTAAACAACACTCCAAATTCAGCTAAATTTTGGTGAGAAAAAACTGTCATGGCCGTTTTCAAAGGGGTCCCTTGACCTCTGACCTCAAGATATGTGAATGAAAATTTACAGACATGCCCACTTTATGATAATCACATGCAGTTTGGGGCAAGTCATTGTCAAGTCAGCACACTGACACACTGACAGCTGTTGTTGCCTGTTGGGCTGCAGTTTGCCATGTTATGATTTGAGCATATTTTTTATGCTAAATTAAGTACCTGTGAGGGTTTCTGGACAATATTTGTCATTGTTTTGTGTTGTTGACTGATTCCAGTAATAAATATATACATACATTTGCATAAAGCAGCATATTTGCCCACTCTCATGTTGACAAGAGTATTGAATACTTGACAAATCTGCCTTTAACTATGTGATTAACTATGGACAATCATGCAATAAATTGTGATTAAATATTTTAAATCGATTGACAGCCCTAATCTAAAAACATGTCTATTAACAAATTAAACTGAAACATTGAAAAGAAGTAAAACCATTATCTCACCCTGATATCATCCTCGGTGATGTAGCCTGTCTGTGCCGTCCACCACGGCTCCACAGAGATCTCCACTGGTTTGGCCGGTAGCAGGTCCCGCGCTGATTTCCTGCGGAAGAATTTCTGACAAAGTAGACAAACGGGGAGGCAGGTGAGGTGAGATTGAGTCACTAAAATCGAATAAACATGGCTATTCAGTGCTAATATTGTGATTTTGAGTGTGCTACATATTCTATCATATTTACATTTATGAGGCTGTGTCGGCATATTACGAATTGCTATGTAGTTTGTTGTTGACCACCCAATCAGGGGAGATACAGCTGGATTAAATATTCAGTATTCCCATATGCATTTTTACACTAAATGTGCTAACATGCACACATCTATGAACTTAATGTATGAGGTGTTCTTCTATAAGAGCTCATTTAAAAAGGCTATATTAGAAACATGTCTCACTTTGGAAGACCTGCACTGGTTCATTAGGTCAATGTACTGGTTTCTCCCGATGCCAAGCAGCCGCAGACCTGTGGGATGATGAGAAAATGAGCAAGTCAATAAAACTCAATCATGCCTCAGTAACTGGCCATGAACTTGTATTCGCTAAGGCGAATAAACCTGGCTGCAGTGCAGCTGCAAAAGTGTCTGGTATTTTTCAATTACAGGCTCTGAGGCTTTACAGAAATTACAGCTAGAAGCAAGAAGTTTGAGAATTACTTTTTCTGGGTATTTCAAACTTCATATTGGAGTTACCCCGGAGAAAGAAGGAGCTTGACGAGTAGCAACAGTGACTCATCCAAACTTCTGCTGAGGGAGTACGTCCACACAAATACCCACACACCTTCTCTGAGACAATCCCGACACCCACCCACCCACACACATGAAAGCCCGACTAATCCATCGACCAACAAACACGGAGGGATCTCTTAAGATAAGAGTGAGCGTGTGTGCATGCATTTTTATCTGTAATTAAATTAAGACTAGTAAAGTCTGTGTCTGAGAAAATACTGGCCCATAAAGCAAAGGTGTTATAGCCTATAGAGTGGTAGAGGTATGCAAATGTTGGCTCTAAATCCCACCTTGTCCCCTCCTCTAGACTATGATGCACAGCCTGAAGGGGGCAGAGCAAAATGTGCTGGGACGGCTGCCAATGCAAACAGGGACCAGTCAGGGATGCTCGCATTTCGGCCTCCCAACGCAGCAGAATTCTACACGCGCATCCTGCTGTTTCACCGAGACACAACACACAAACATCCGCCCACGCAAAACTCTCTCTCACACACTCTCGCTGCCTCTCCATCCACCCACTTCTGCATGACACACTTCCAAAGCTCCTCCAGGGAGATTAGAGGAGAGAAGCCCCTGCAAGCACGGCCCGACGGCCTGCTGGCAGCCTTCTGTCTCCACAGCGTGAAGGTCCTGTGTAGCCAGGACTCAGACACTCACAGGCCAACGCCGAAGCTCGTTTTCACTTGACAGCAGAAAGTCAGAGAATGCTACAACTTGCCCGCGCACTTGATTTTCAGCTTTGACGCAATCTGAATCTGATTTTGCAATAATTTCGGAGGAACACAGCTCTTCTGTGACGCAGTGAGAGGAAAGGGCCTGTTTTGTTTTTTGAGAAGCAATTTCGATTCACCATGAAATGGGTTTTATATCGGTCAATCCAAAACACACTTGGCCAGTGCTCTGGTTTGGTTATGGAAATACCCTGAAATGTTTTAGGTTGATTAGTAATGCTAGTCTTTGGGTTTTGAAAACCATTTCTCTCATAAACCATCAAAACCAGTGTGGGATTTGTTTGTTATTCAAGAGAAGTAGTAGTAGGCTTTCTAAGAAAACTCATGCCTCCCCAACACAGAAGCAAATTGAAAACACTTGGACGAAAAACAGATGCATCTGTCTAGAAAACTGAGCAACAGACATATGCTACTCTTGCCAATAGGCTAGCATCCAGCTGCCAATCTTCGTCCTTATTAACAAATAAAAAAAAATACCCAACTTCCTAAAAAACACAGATATGCTATGTGTTAGAAAAACAGTTTTACAAAAACAGAAGACCACATTTCCTAAAGCTGAAGGTTGTTTTGTCCGACCAAGAGTCCAAAACTCAAAGATTTTCACTCTATTTTGATACAAAACACACTTTAAAAACTGAATTTTCACAACTGAGAAGCTTGAATCAATCGAATAATCAATTGTTCCAGCTCTAGTTTCATTATAGGTGCTTAAGAACTCAGATAACCTTTGAAGATTGTCAGTTTAAAGTGCCCCTTTAATACCCTCATGGCCCTCATTCAAATCCTTAAGCTTCTTGAAAACTTAGCATCTTTTCACTGTGACTGTTCTCCCACCTCATACACTGACAGCCCCTTCAAAAACAAGAACAGGGAAAGATGTAAAAAAAGAAGAGACCAGAGACACAGAGAGAGAGCAGGAATGGAAGGAACACAGAACCCCAGTAAAGTCATTTCAACAGTGTGAGACAGAAGGTGGGAAACTCACAGTCAGCAGCAGTGAAGTTGGGCAAGGAGTCATAACTCTTCTCACTGTTCATGATATCCTGGAGGTGCAAAAATGAGAAAGGAGAAAAAGAAAAATTAAACTCATTTTCCCCATCCTCTTTCTATGTCCCCCTGCCTCTGATTAATAACAGGATTAGCAGATCTGGGCGGCCGTGCTAATTTCTACAACGCATTTTCATTAAGTGCTTAAGACGGATTATCAGAATATGACATATCCTTCCTTCGGCAATTCAGCGGCCACAATTAAAGCTCAGTCAAGTTTAGTTCAGCATGCATAGGAAAGCCCTTTTAAGCATGAGCTGAAAACTAAATGGTGTGTCTTTATTCATGTTTGTAAGAGCACTGGACATATTAGTCACTTCTGTTCTGATGAAATGGGAAGTACGCTGAATGTGGAACAATCAAATGTGGCAGTTAGCATCTGCTCACCTCCTCTCTGCGTTTACACATGGAAAGTTATGGAAATACATTATGCAAAGAAATTACACAATACATATATTGTATCTGTAATCAGCTTTCAAGTGCAACAAAACAGACATAACTAAATTACAGGTGCATTACTTTCATTAAGAAATCAGAATTATTATATGTAACAGGGATCAACACTAACTTTTAAAAGTGGTTGCCACGCTGGCAACTAGGTATCAGCTTTTGGTTGCCGAAACTGTTTTTAAGTAATTAAGATACTATGAAGTTATACGTCAGCTTAATAATGAAAATGTAACATAAAAGAATAAAAGCTTTATTACAATAACCAAAAAAAGTTCTTTGTAGTTTATGTTTTATCTGAGACTTTACAGAATTAGTGTTATCAGTTAATAACGTGTCCCACCCTTAATTCCTGGTACACAAAATACCAGAATAGTGCAAGTTGTCATTGCAGAGCCCTCAAAAATGGATCCAGCAGATTACTGGTTGCTTGTCCATCTGTTCTCTCCCTTTCACATTTTGGTTTTCTGGACCTTTGTGCTGATTCTCACCACAGATCCATCGACCCTTCAGCCTTGACTGACCTTCAGATTGTGGGTCGCTAAAGTGACATCAGCTTGTCCATCATCTCTACTTTCAGAGACAACCTCCAATCTGTCTTGATTCTGCTTCGACAGCTGAATCTCCTCTCACACACACCGCTGAAGAGACCGGGGTGCACATTTTGCTGTATGCTGTCTCTATTTTTTACATGTTTAAAAAGTGGTTGCCACTGATGGCAACCAAAGGCCAAGAATCGGTTGCCAATGGTAACCTGGCAACCCTTACTGCCGAGCCCTGCTGTAATATGGATTAATTTTTTTAAAAAGCGGCACTCCCAGCCGTGTGAACACCTGGGCTCAGTCTTTGTAATCTGATTGATAATGTTGGAAGTCAAGGAGAACCCGGCTGGTCAAAGTCTCAGAGAGAGAGCGGTGCTCTGTGAGTGCGAGCCCGACTGTGCCCGCCTCAAACAACACACTGAGCTTTATCAATGAGAGTGAGCCGTCATGCAGACACAGCCCAAACTGGCTGCAGAGCAAACAGCCCAAATGTTCGCTGGGTGTGTTTTTCCTGGGATCAGTCCTACTCTATGTCCCCATGAGCTGGTTCATGAGGCTTCGCTAGACACTGACTGACACCTAGTGCCTGACTGATGCCAAGTCTATCATCATAGGAAATACATTACACCACATGCAAACTCTAAAACGGCAGAATATTTTATAGACAAAGGTTGCGTCAGAAATTCCATACTAACATGCTATTTAGTACACTAAAAGAGTATGTGAGATTTTTAGTATGTCCGAAACCTTAGTATGAAACCAATAGTACACGTATTGCATAGCTAGCCAATGACATACACAGGTTTCTCCTCTGTACATACTCCACAAAAGGATTTCTTTTTAGTAGATCTATTCAGGTGTACCATAATGTGGTAAGTCACAAAGAACACATTACACATGGCAGCAGGGGGTTGTAAAAAGCTCAGATCCTTCTTATTATAATAGCTTCTTGGATTCCCTGTTTTGTCTGAAACTGCCATTTCCGCAGTGGTTTCCAGGGATGCCAAAATTGAAGACATTGTTCATTTTAAATTAACAGAGACTGGATGTTTCCAAGCCAATTAGACAATCTTTTGCTGCTGCACAATACGAATTCCTGCTCTTCGCCTTTGAGCTTACCCAGCTCATTGTTGTGAAAGCACAGATGAAAATGCGAAATCACCATGTTATTGTCTTGGGTTTCAGAAGAAAAGCGATGCTAGAGGACTGAATCAGCCAGAGCTTTCACATACTGTGTGTACAAAGATAGACATGCAGGTGTAAGCTTAGACTTTCCACATCAAACACCCATCTTCCCTTTTCTCTCCTGCAATGCAGCAGAAGTGGCTTACCTCCATGATTCCGATGTAATATGAGAACGGAGTGACTCGCAGCCCTTTGACCATGATGTCCGACAGGTGGTAGGGGTAGAGCATCAGGTGTTCCCGGCTGTACTTCAGGAGCTCCTCGTAATACTTGCGCTCATCCTTCCTCACGTGGCGCACTGCTCATAAAAACACACACAGCAGTCAGGTCACAACCAGAGCGATCAGAGTGTTCACTTCCAGTAAATCTAAACCAGACCAATCCAGGTTAAAAAAAAAAAAAAAAAAGAAAAGAGTATTGATCAAGTGAGAAGCTCCAGAAGGTCACAAGGGAAGTAAGACAATTAACTATAGTGTTTATCATTATACAGCTCCTTAGAGACATATTAATGATTACAACCATAGAGTCGATATCACTCAATCTGCATTACCTGTTCAGACACATATAAGTGCACCAAGAGGGGAATCATATTACTGTGATTCCAGGTAGGTCATGTATCTGTGATATGTTTGTTTGCAAGTAGGGCTGCACCATTTAGTGATAATTTTGACTGAGATTGCACCTGCAATATGATTTGCGATATAAGAGGGGATGATCATTTTTACATCATTATAATTAGGGGGATCTATTGGCAGAAATGGAATATTAATAAGTATGTTTCCTTTAGTGTATTATCACCTGAAAATAATAATCGCTTCGTAGAACGAGCCGTTTATATCTACATACAGAGCAGTTGCTCTTCACAGAGCCGGCCGCCATGTTTTAAGAGTAGCCCAGAACGGACAAACCACTGTGTTAGATTTTCCTGCTTGGGAGAACGTTACTCGCTCTGTAGTTAACCCTCGCCGTCACTCCACTCAGCCGCCAGGAAACAAGACACAGGAAACCTCTGTTGGTTTTGAGGAGCTGCAGCATTTATTTCTGCACAAACTGCAACTTCTACTGAACATTCACTTGATATTCTCAAAGCTAAACTAACTCTGTCTTCTGCTCCACTAGCTCACCTTTTCACTCACATCGCACACATTCGCCGCCGCTCTCTCTCTCTCTTGTTTCACCACTCATCTCCCACAAACACACACACACTCTACACACTGGATCTGCTATTCTCCAAATGACCTACCGTACATTTTCTACACGCTTGGCACCCGCAATCTCACCGCTAGATGACACCATTTGTTACACACTGGTCCTTCGACAAATATTATAGAAGACCATATTGCGATTTCGATAAAATTTGTATTCATTGTGCAACCCTATTTGCAAGCTGACCGGGCCTGGTGCAGTTACAATTTACACAAAGCTGACAGTTTTTAGATACACCAAGTTAAAGCTAATGCAGTCTAAATAATAAGATATTTTTTTGCAGGGCTGTTGTATTCAATTCAATTCAAAACCTATTTAAGTCTCGAAAATAGTTGAGGTTTCCCTCATTTGCAATGGTGACAGTTATAGAGTGAGTTTGGTAGGGTCCTGTTGTCCAGTCTAGCATAGGTGGTGAATGTCAAATAAGGGATTTATGAATGAGAAGATGAAAAGAAAGAGAGATGAAAAGCTGAATGTACCTGATGAACTGGAAACTCAACTCACATGCCTTATTGTTGAGCTATTTAATGCAATAGTAATTGTTTGCTCTTTGTCTTTTGATCTCACAATGACTAATCATGCTGTGTCAGTACAAGGTGTGTGTGTGTGTTTAGCACAGGCGTGAGGAACAAACTTAACTCACCTAGGTTATTGCGGAATCGCAGCTGGTTGCGGATGCTGTACAGCAGCACATGCTTCTCATACTCACGCTGAGAGTTCCCCAAACACTGCAGAATAAAAACACACAGCACACAGGTGAGGATCATGGCTGGATTAACCTGGTAGAGGGCAAAATGAGCTTTTAACCACACATTCTGTAGGAGCGATTTGTTGTTCGTATTTAGTTGTTGGTTTTTTAACAATAAGAAGTATTGTTTGATTTATTATTCTAGAGGTTTACTTTACTTAGACTACATTTTTTTTTGTTTTCTTTTTGTTTAGTTTAATTCTATTCTTGTTTTGTATATTTAGGTTTTTTTGCGTAGGCTAATTAGTATTTTGTTTTCTTTTGATTATGAATTGGATAAAACTGTTGGGACCCGTGGTTATATAAGTACGTAGGCAGGTATAGGACCAGCATTCACCTTGGTGAGCTTATGGTTTTTAGCAGAACAAGAGAGGCAGCGACATCCATGTTTTCTTTGTGCTTCGTTTGCTTGCTTTGTTTGATAAATAAATAATCAAAAACACATACATTTTGCAGGGACAATGGACTCTTTTGCCTGCATAATCCACATACCCATAGCGCGTCAGTGGTCCTTTGATTTAAGTTTGATTTAAGTTGGATTTTTACGACAAATGGCCACTACTCCTTACCTCCCACTGTCTGTGCATAATTTCCCATGGTGGAATATTTCCTGGCCCCAATTAACAGTGACATTTTCAGTGTCATTATAAAATTCACAGTTTTTGATATCAGTAACTGTACATTCATTCAGTAACAGTGGGCCACCGACCAGAGCAATCTTTGGCCTCTGGAACTTATTATATCCACACAGTGAGAGGAATACAGATTTTAAATTTTAAGAGAAAGCACACACCCTGAATTTAAATGTCGCAATCTGCATCAGGGGAGAAAAACTTGGTGAATCCCTAAGATTTTCAATTATACTAGCACAAAGCAGTTGACACACCATAGGCCTTAAGGTCTGGGGCCCCCCGGGAGATATGGAGCCTCTGGGCAGGTACCCATTTTCTCTGCTTGGTAATCCATCTTTTCACACATCAGTGAGAGGAATACGGATTTTTACATTTAAGAGAAAACACATGCCCTAAATTGAAATGTTGTAATCTGCATCGGGAGAGAAAAACTTCCCTAAAATCCCTAAAAATTGTCAATTATATTAGCACAAACCAGTTGACACACAACAAGACTTGAGGTCTGAGGCCCCCTAAAGGTATGGGGGCCTCTGGGTAGTTGCCCACTTTCTCTGCTTGGTAATCCATCTATGTTCACTTCCAGTATATTTTATCCAGACCAATCCAGGTTAAAAAAAGAAAAGAAAAGAGTATTGATCAAGTGCTGATCAAGCTCCAGAAGGTCCCAAGGGAAGTAAGGCAATTAACTATAGTGTTTATCATTAAACAGCTCTTTAGAGACATATTAATGATTACAACCATAGGGTCGATATCACTCAATCTGCATTACCTGTTCAGACACATATAAGTGCACCAAGAGGGGAATCATATTACAGTGACTCCAGGTGTGTACCTGTGATATGTTTGTTTGCAAGTAGGGCTGCACCATTTAGAACAAATATCAAATTGTGATAATTGCAAATGCAATATGATTTGCGATATTAGAGGTGATGATCATTTTTACAACATTATTCTCATTTTCATTGAAAAAAATATTAAAATGATTATGGTGTGATTTTTGCAGGGATCTGTACAAAACAAATATGTTTTCTTAAGTCTATAGAATATGTTGTATAGGCAAGGACATCTCTACGAAGGACAATATTGAATTTAAAATGGTATTTTGACACACATTTCTCATTTTAAGGAGCAGTGTGTAACAATTAGGGAGATTTATTGGCAGAAATGGAATATTAATAAGTATGTTTTCTTTAGTGTATAATCACCTGAAAATAATAATCGCTAATAATCATTTTTACATCATTACTCTCATTTTCATTGAAAAACACATTAAAATGATTATGGTGTGATTTTTGCAGGGATCTGTACAAGTCTATAGAATATGTTTTAAGTCTATAGAATATGTTTTAAGTCTATAGAATATGTTTTCTTAAGTCTATAGAAAGTGGGATGCAGCTCAAACAGCAAGGAAAGCTGCTGTTTGTACTGTACATACACCCTCCTCCATTTCACCATGACATGTTGGCATAATGCATGCAGGAGGAGGGATTCATGCAGACAATACATAGTAAAACAACCTCGACATTGCAAGTCTATATATATATTTATATATTTTATATATAACACATTTAGCACACCGGTGTAAATGCAACATTTGCATCTGGCATCTGGCATCATGTGACGCCACCTATCCAACCTATCATGTGTCATGTGATGCCAGCAGTGTGGTTAATGTAAAGATGGCCAGCTGTGTGTCTCTACAGCTGAATGGTGAAGCCCTGCAGAGGTTACAGAGACTCACTGACAGCTGCTTGTATGACAGAGAGAGAGAGAGAGAGCACCGCGGTGACATTGACAGCTTCACCCACACAGAGGTGTCTCTCCTCTCACCTCTCACCTCCCCCCGGTGGACACGGTAACACACGGTACCTGTTTGACGTTAGCGGGCAGTTTGGTCCACGGGTAGTTCTGCCTGATGTGGAATTCAACGTCCGTGTTCATCTCTAGTTAGCTGCTAGCTGGCTAACAGCAGAATCCCTCTAGTCGGTGTTTAACGGGCTCTCCGGTGAATCCACGGTGACTTTAACCCCCCCGACACCCAGCAACCGACCGAGAGAAGAGACACCCCCCGATAAGACCCCCCGGGAAAGATTATTATCCGGTGATTATCTCCTCTTTTCAATAAAACGGTCACTCAACGGTCACTTCCTTGTTGTATTTTCGAACAAGCCGTTCGTCACGCTCGTGGCTACATTCGTCACTTCCTGTCGAGGCGTGACGGTGGATGATGTGAATGGAGCTCGAGCTCAAGAGAAGAGAGAACACATTATTATAGAGGTGATGGATATTATCCATCCTGATTATAATGTCATGTAGAATAATGTTTCATCCTAAAAAATGTCTTATTCTATTTTCTAATTATCAACAAAAAGAAGGAAAAGACAAATAATGTGTTGGTCCATTTCAGTCTCAGCACCATTCATTCCTGGAGATGTAAATGTTTAACCCTTTCATGCATAAATTATCACAACCTCAGTCGAGATTAATTCCCCAAAGTGTTTTTATACCTCTTTAGGCAGGTACTCAGGTGGACAGCATGCACTTGAGCTTTCAGCTTAGGAAATATATGTTTAAAGGGACTGTTTGTAACTTCTTACACATAAATTCAACCGGGTCGGTCGCGCGCTCCCATATCTATTATAGATATATATATCTATATATATAGATATATATATACACTCACCGGCCACTTTATTAGGCACACCTGTTCAATTGCTTGTTAACACAAATAGCTAATCAGCCAATCACATGGCAGCAACTCAATGCATTTAGGCATCTAGACGTGGTGAAGACGACTTGCTGAAGTTCAAACCAAGCATCAGAATGGGGAAGAAAGGGGATTTCAGTGACTTTGAACGTGGCATGGTTGTTGGTGCCAGATGGGCTGGTCTGAGTATTTAAAAAACTGCTGATCTACTGGGATTTTCACACACAACCATCTCTAGGGTTTACA
>CAKAOI010051436.1:0-28468 GCA_916701655.1 Sebastiscus albofasciatus | reverse complement strand
AATCTATTAAATGGCATCATTTGATCTTGTGATGAACCGGCTCACTCGTCTCGCTACAAATGACGTGAGCTACAGAGGTGGAGCCCAAAGCAGTTCCAGCAACGTGCACAGTATCTATCCAGCCATGCACACATGACAGAAACGACAGCGAGGGGAAAAAAGGAAGATTAACAGCTTACCTGCAGAGCAGCCTGAAGTGAGTAGAAAAAGAAGAGACGCGGGGGAAAAAGAGCAGAAGTAGAAGAAAAGAAGAGACAGTTGGTTAGGAGTGTCGGTGTATAAACAGCCAGACGACAGAGAGAGCGAGAGCGGTGAGAGCGAGACAACATATAAATAGCATCTAGTTAAATTGAGGGGGGGAAGGTGGAGGATAGGTGCTCAAGGACAGGTGGAAGTTGGCACACGTAACATCACTGACCGAGCAAGAGGGAAGAGAGAGAGAGAGAAAGAAGCAAAAGAAAAAGACAGATGGAGTTGGCACACACAAAAAATGACAAAGCGACAGACGGAAACAACAGAGGGGGTGAAAAAAGAAAGACAGCTTAGAAGATGTTCTACTTGCACACAGTTGGAGACTGAAATGAACGTCACTGATAGGCAGACAGAAGCCAAGCAGACAACAGATGGGTAAAGAGCTGCCAGATGTTGTCTGGAGTTAATGATGCTGTGTGATGTACAATTAAAGCTAAGGGCAATTTACCACCACACCACATACTATAACATAACACCCCACATCCTGCTTAACTTTTGTTCTGTTGAGGGTTCATAGAGAAGAGAACAGTGTCCAAAATTAACAGAAGCTGAAGGCAAAAGTGTTTTTAAATAACTAGTGAATGTTAGAGATAGAGCTGCAACGATTAATCAATTAATCGCCAACTATTTTGATTAGTATTCAAAATTAGTGTATAATTTTTCAAGGAAAAAAAGTTAAATTTCTCTGATTCTAGCTTCTTAAATGTGAATATTTTCTTTTTTTTTAAGGCCCCGATCAGACAGAGACACCTCACTACAGACGCAGCCACGGGCAAAACAGCTGATGCGTCTGTGGAGTGGGGCTGTGAGCGTAACTGGGCGATCAGAAGTCATTAATGGCTCTCTCTCTCTCTCAAAGACAATAGTGAAACTATCACAACATGAGATGTGAATCCCCTCTCACATACTCCAAAGCTCTCTCACAGTTCAACAGCTAACTAGCTAGCTAGCCAGCCACATCTACCGGCACCAAAACAAGAGGAAATAAGTGGTAAAGTAGTAAAGCCAGCCTCTTGCTTGATTTGATTGGCCGCCTGCCAATGCCAGGTGGTGCGACTCCGCGCCTGGCGCCAAAAAGTTGAGAATACTTTATTACTTTTAAATTTCTTTAACTTTTATGCGTGTCTGAAAACCGCTGGAAAAACGCGATGCAAGAGAAGAGCGCACGCCAGGCGCGCTGTACCATACGAAAACAATGGTTTTGTGGGCGATGCATTTCTAGCAACGCACCTCCATGTGATCGGGGCCTTACTCTTTGACATTTTATAGACTAAACAATTAAACAATAAATTGAGTAAAAAATAAAAAGATTAATCGACAATGAAAATAATCGTTAGTTGCAGCCTTAGTTAGAGAAACTAAACATTTAGGGGCAAAACATGTTGTGATATTTCTAGTTATGACATTTCTGCAATTGCAAAATGTCCCTTCTGGTTGGAAACATATCAACAAGTGTGACTCAGTGGGGATATTAGGATTAGCGTGGGTGCTGACTAGCGATGGGAGGGCACTGAAACTCAACCTTGTTTGTTTGGAAATGGGTTTCCGTCAGCTGTCAATAATGCATGGGCGTGTGGCTGAGATCATCCTTAGGGATCACCTTACACCTGAGGCCGGAGTACTACCTCTCCATTCATGCAAATGACGACTGTACAGTGAACGGCTGAAACTGATAGCTTTGGTATGTGAATGTTCCCCTGGGCAAATTATTTTATATGGAACATTTCTTTCAATTGCAAATAATTGATTTGTCCGTAGTATTATAATTAATCTAGCAATAAAATGCTTTACTGTACCACAAGCTTGTAATATTTTAGCATGGTGACCCCAATTCTGAGAGCATAGTGGTCAGAGGGAGCTTGGTGCAGGTGAGCAGTGAGGGAGGTTGTGATCAGAGGTTGTGGGGTAGAAGGTAAGTCCTACAAGATCCCAGCAGAGCGCTGTGGGTTTACTTTTAATAGGAGGAGGCTTGAGTGCAATGAGAAAGGCTTTGCGGGATCTAACAACCATAAAGTCACTACACATGTAAGAGAAATCCAGGCTCAGAGTAGCTTGGTCATGTCAGGCACACTGAGTAAGTGTTTAGGTATCTGTGTTTTTCAGGTTGCTGGGCAGATAAATGGAGGATAAAGTTGTCATTTATGATATATATTCACAATTATGGGTCTAAAATTATGTTGTGATTTGCATGCAAAGTGCAAAAAATATGAATGCTGTTTAGTTTCCATTTGTGTTTAAATGTAAGTGAAGATGAGACCATATTGTGTGTGTACCTTTTGCTGGATGGTGGAGTGTTTCTGCTCCATGTCCCTCTTCTCTTTGGCAGCGTCCACCACCAGCAGGTCCAACTGGAAGAGGCAGAACTACTGATTAGTCAAGCTTAACAAACCAGCTGATCACAAGTGTTTAATTCAAAACAGCACACACATAAAGGTTTAAAACACATTCCTTGAGTTGTTGTTTTTCGAAAACTTATTTTCTGTACTGGGTTAATTCAAAAGGAATGAAATCCAAAATGACACAAACAACTTAAACCATATTCCAACATGGGTCAAGATGTTTTCGCTTTGCTGCCTTCATGTTTACATTCCTATTCAAGGCAAAATATGAATGTGTCACATTCTTTCTTTTGAGTCATCTCGCCATACAATTACAGAGAAAGCAGTATGTGTGAAAGTCACACACTCTTAACCATTAAAGAAGACCTATTATGCTTTTGTTTTTTCCCTTTCCTTTAGTGTGTTATATAGTTTTTTGTGCATGTAAAAGGTCTACAAAGTTACAAAGCCCAAAGTCAAAGGGAGTTGCTCTCCCCCACAGAAACACTGCTCCTGAACTGCCTGAAATGCCTTCCTTAAAGTCCTGCCTTTTCTTCTGTAACGTGGTGATGTCACCAAGTAACACATTTGCATAATACCTGCCTAGAGGCTAGTTTGGCAAGCTTTAAAAAAAAAAAGCTAATAGAGCGGAGCTGGAGCAGAGTCCGAAGAGTATGGTTTGGTAGACCAATCACAACAGAGTGGGCCAGCTGACCAATCAGAGCAGACTGGGCCTTTCTGGGAGGCGGGGCAGGAGCTCAAAGAGAGCGTTTCAGACAGAGGGTGAAAAGAGATGCTGCAGCACAGCTGGTATGAGAAAAGTAAAGCATTTTTTGAACATTAAAGCATGTAAACATGTTCTAGTAGAAACCCAAAATACTAGTATGCACCTGAAAATGAGCATAATAGGTCCTCTTTAAAATCTGTGCACACACAAAAAGCTTTCCTTTCCATTCCTGAGAGCATAAATGGTTCCAGCAAATAAACAACTTTTCCACGGGCCACAATCGAGACAAGACAGGCCTTCTTCCTCTAAACAAAATGGACCATGCAGTGGAGGCTTCGTCATGTGTGAAATTGGATGGGGGGATGATTGATTCTCCTCATCCCCTGCGAGTAACCATCGCGTGCAGAGAGGAAAACAAAGGATCTTTTGAGCGGAGAAGAAAGCAACAAATTAAAAAAGGACTTCAAGGAAGTGCTGATGGTCACAGGGTGATGTTGAAAATGTGCCATTTTGCCTTACAGCAGTGAAATTCTACTCTGCCCCTCTTGGTAGTCTGCGACCGCAATCTGACCTAAATCATCGAGCATCAAACACAGAGGGATCGGTATCTGCGTACTAAACATGAGTGTTGCATGTTTACTACAGAAGAGCTGTGTTCATCATATGCTTTTAATGCCGGTTGTGGCTTTAAAGACACCAGTTGCTGTACCACAACTTCAAGCTAAACGGCAATTCACACTAATGAGTTACAGAGAAGTCAGTGTGCCAAATGAGACAGAAGAGGGTGGAACCAACATTTTACTTCCTTTGTCGCTGAAGTTTTCTATGGAAGCTTTTAACTGCTGTAATCTACTTATTCTCTGCTGAATTCACAGTGCCCAACTTTCACCAAATATATTACTTTTGAGGGAAATATGACAATTATGCAATCTGATCATTTCAGAGAAGACTGCAATTGAGGCAGCCAGATCTATTGTTTTGTTTGGGGAGGAAATGGGTGGACGGCAGAGCAGCAGGTTGATAACATCAGATGGGAAATGTTTTCCCCTGTCGCACCACAACAGCGAGTCAAGTCCAGTCCACGCCGTCTATCTGTATCTACAAAGGCAGGTGTGTGTGTTTGTATCCCCCACATACTTTGTGGCAGACTCACCTCACTATCTATCTTACTACACAGCCCCCACTGGTCATGTCAGCAGAGACAATCGCATCAAATGTCTCAATCTGCCTCCGTTTGTCTCCTAACAGCACCCCATTGAAGCATTATGCTCAGATCTGTCCTGACATGTAACATTATGACGACATGTGATTCACAGAAAAGATACAAAACACATCCTTTTGAATGAATATATTCACTCAACACATGTTCAACCCTGAGGCTTTGTGTCATGGAAAGATGCAATCAGCAGAATATATTTATATATTTAGAAGCAGTTCAGCTGTTTCCAAAGGCAAGGGCGGAAAGAGAGGCATATTTGACATGAATCATAAAGTGGTCATTCAAACAAGGTGAAAAAGGAACTTCAGCCGTCTTAGTTTATATGGTTTAACAAGATATTTGATCCCATATAATATATCCACCCTGCTATAACCTTCTGTATCAGTTATTAAGCATTTGTCTATACGCCAGCTCAGTAACTCATTACCAAACAACCACAGGAACATCACTGTAACTAAGGCTGCAACTAACTATTATTTTCATTGTCAATTAATCTGTCAATTATTTTCTTGATTAATTGATTAGTTGATTGGTCTATAAATTGTCAGAAAGTGTTTCCCAAAGCCCATAATGACATCCTCAGATGTCTTGTTTTGTCCAAAACTCAAAGATATTCAGTTTACTGTCATAGAGGAGTAAAGAAAATATTCACATTTAAGAAGCTGGAATCAGAGAATTTGTCTTTCCTTTTTTTAAATGACTCAAGCCGATTAATTGATTATCAAAATGGCGATTGATTTAATAGTTGATCACTAATCAATTAATTGTTGCAGCTCTAGCTGTAACAGTTCCTCAGGTTTCTGCAACTACTGTGTGTAACATCAACAACTTCCTGTGTTGTTCTGGCAAACATTTTTTAAAATACTTTGATTATTTTATAATAATTGAAATGTTCAGTCTTCTGTTCCCAAGCAAAAACACTGGCAGCAATGTCACGCCTATAATGTAGTGTACATTTACTCCTACAACTAGCTTTATTTATTTACCTCCACTTCATTTCCTTTCACCAAACCTTATAGAATAGATGAAGACCAAAATGTACTAGCATCTTGTTGGTCTCGAGTAGGAGGGCTGGGAAATATGGCCAAAATCTTCTATTCCGATATAAGTAAAATTCATATCTTGATAACGATATATATCACCATATAGCATGTTTTCTGGTAATTCAATAAATAAATAGTCTATATGAAATAACCACATGGTAAAGCCTACTTTTGCATACTCCTGTGTGAATTAAATACTTGACAAATGAAAAGTACAGAGTATTTTCTCTTTAGTGCAAAATGAACATAAACAGTTTTAAATGAAGTTGTATAGAAAAAATGAGTAAATATCTCCAGCTATACACTGACTATCAGTGTTGGAAATGAACTTTTTTGTCCACCTGCCACTGTGGTTTATCATTGTTTTTTTTGGCTGGTGAGTGAATCATATCTAGCAACCACTTGCAAATTTTACATGCATTTGGCTGGTGCTAATTTCCATGCCTGCTGACTATGTTTACACACAAATACAGAGTAATCACACTAAGACAATAGCTTAATTTAACTTAATTTGATCAGATTTTCTGAGAATTTTGAGTTAGTGTGTGCGCTTGTTATTATCAATTTAGACGATGCAATTGTGTATCACGATATCTCGAGATATGATTTCATCATGATGCGATTCCATTGAAAGACGATAAATTATCGTATTGAATTATCGCGCAGCCCTGGTCTCTAGTGTTAATTTCCCCACCCCATGATCTCTTCTTCGTTGGCATCGAGTCATATTATTATCAGACCTGTTGACAGCTCCTCCACACCTCCCTGCACAGCCTCTCCACCTTCTTCAGCTTCATGATGGAGAGGAGAAAAGAAATAATCCACAATCCTCTTGTCACAGCTTCCAACAGCTCGGCCTCTCCTTTCAGTTTTGCACTGTTCCAAATTCAGTGCGACAGGCTTACAATCCACACAACGCACTTATACTTCTGTAACCAGCCCTCTATCTCTCTTTCCTTCCCTCTCCACGAATCTGGTTTCTAAAAAAAAGTCTTTTGCTCTTCTCTCCCTTTTTGCTCACACAGTGTTGACGGCTTACAGTCCATGCCTTTCCATTCTACTTCAATCACTTTTTGCTTTGAGAAGATTACATTTCGCCTCTTATCCGTTCCTTTAATCTGCTATTCAAAGTGGGTACTGTCTTCTCCCTTTTTCTTTTCCCGGCACTCTTTGATTCTGTCTGTCAATGTGATAACACCGACGTTCAGATGGTTCCAACTTCAGAGCATGAGGGTTAGAAACCACACTCTTCTCTCCAATCCAATTTAGAGGACCACTGCCTCAACTCTTCAGATCTGGCTTCCAAAATTGTCATTTTTCTTTTTTTCAAATAAAAAACACTGTTTGGTTCCTTTTTCTTGGCTCAAACTTCAGAAAAACATGTTTACAAGCTACACTTTTCTCTTAAGAAAAGTGTCTTCTGCTCCTCTCCAGCTCCGCACTCTGACTCCTTTCTTCCTGCACCGGATTTTGAGAAATATCGTCCTCTCATTCGGCTCTTCTACTGCTCCAGTCTCAGAGTTTATATTCCACAACCTTCAGCATCAATCTCGGGTTTCTTTGCTGCGTTCGCTGAGCTGACCGTCAATGAGTCTGACTGCGGGAAAACCCTTTTCCAGCCTCTTCCTCATTCCTGCTAACTGTAAAAGCAGCTTCACGGTGATAATCATCTTAAAGTCACATTCGGGCTTAGAGGGAAGGCTCTGTTTATCACAGGATGCACACAGACACACAGAGCTGTTTACCCATGACGGTGCACTGGTATGAAAACTCAGCCAACATTTATTCCGCTACTCTGCTCAAAATAGACTCATGTTTGCTTATGTTGCGAGAGTTTATACTATATGTTCTAATAACATTTGAATTGTAAATAGACGGCAAGGCTAAGCAGGTGGCTAAAATACGTTTTGCTGCCGGCCCCGTACACAGCAGCACATTGCTTACAGTAGATAATACACTGACTATGGATAAGTACCTCACACAACCCCAATTCAAAACACCCAAACTATCTCTTTAATGCACACAGATGCGTGTGTGTGTGTGTGTGTGTGTGTGTGTGTTGTGTGTGTGTATTCTGTAGCCTGTACCTGTCCTCCAAGCTGTTTCATCAGAGGTTGTAGTTCACTGAAGAGGTCATATCCTTGGTGGAAGAACGTCAGGTGGGCATACATGAAGGACAACATCTGTGGAGACAACGGTGGATATTCAGAGAGCCAGTAGGGCTGCTGCATCGCTTGATGTGTACGAAAATTATACTTACTGATTTAAGGATTTCTGATCTTCTCTTTGATTGTAGGACATTGATCTGTAATAAACAAAAAGAAAGAAAAAGAAAGGGGGTTTTATCATTGATGCTGTTAAGTAATACTGAAATTAGGAAAACAATAAGGAAAACTCAATACAAGCAAGAGCAAATACTAGGGGTGTAAATCAGAAGTTTCATCATGATACAATATCATATCGATTCTTATACAATATTTGCTTATATCATAAAGTCTGCCATGATACAATTTCAATTTGATACAATTCAGGGGCCTGCGATTGATATGAGACAATATCATATGTTTATTTAACACAATCAGTTACATTTACTCACAACTCACAAAATTGGACAGAAATGGTGACAGATGTGCCATGGGAACTTCAAAATAAAGGCGTATCTTAAAGATGATATGTATCGATGTTTTCACTTTGCATTGATGATATTGGATAATCGATCATTGAATCGATATATCGATCCAGATCGATGTTGTGTTACACCTAGGACCTCAACTAAAGATTATTTTCATTATCAATTAATCTGCCGATTACTTTCTCGACGAATCGATGAATTGTTTGGTCTATAAAATGTCAGAAAATAGTGAAAAATGGCCATCCCAATTTCTCAAAGTCCAAGGTGATGTCTTAAGATGTCTTGTTTTGTCAGTCCAAAACCCAAAGATATTCACTTTATATGACTTAAAACAGAGAAAGCAGGTAATCTCCATATTTAAGAGACTGAAAACAGTATTTTTGCATGAAAAATTACATTTATTAATCAATAATCAAAATAGCTGACAATTATTTTTCTGGCAAGTGACTAATTGATTAGTCGATTAACTGTTGCGGCTCTAGTTACACCCCTGGTAACCACCAAACTAAAATGACAAAAAAAACCCTACAGTGACGATATCTGTAACAAAGAAAGAACAGAAGACAGAAGGGGAAATGAGGTAAGATACTGGAGATGAAACTAAAAAAGAAGAACTTCTTAAGAAAAAGACAAATGAAAGAAAGCAGACAAGCGTGAAATGAGTCGAACTGAAGCAGAAAAATCCCCCCCGAGCATTACTGGACAGTAGTTCCTCGTACCGACACCAGGAGGAGCTCTGTGTCTCATGTTTAACTCTCGTAGCCTGTCTCACTTATCATCTACATTACCCTGCAGCCTCCTGTCTCTCTCTCTGCTCCTGTGTGTGTGTTTGTAGCAGACTCCTCTTCATCTATACAGCTAATTACCACTGTGCTGCTCCTCTGACGTGGGAGGTTATATGAGGTTAATGTTGCAGAGTAGAGATAAATTATCAAAGGTTGTAAATACAGACTGGCTTCTTTGTGACTGACAGGAACTAACGACCGCTGTAGAGTCACTGACTGGGCGTGGTGGTGGCTGTATTTGGCTACTACAGAAGGCAAGGCAGTTTCTGAATGAATTCTAACACTCATGCTTATGGATGAACCTGGGTCCAATGGTTTTCCTTTTTTTGTGGAAGCAGGGACATCACAAATCAGATCCACTGAAGAGTAAAAGTTCAAATCCTTATTGTGGCCAGCAATATTTTATTTGGCTGCAGGTTGTGAGGAGCTTTTCCTTGGTAACACTAACCACACTTTGTGTTTATACACAGCTGTAACTCCCACCCAGGGGAGGAAGCTCATTTTTCCATCCTAGCCACACTAGTGGCTGATGCATCACAACTTTTACAAGCTCCCCTTCTCTCCATTACAGTCAATTAGTAGTTTTGAATGGAGTGGCACCTCTAAACGATAGTTGTTAACCAGCAAAGTGCATTATGGTGTCAACAAACACAACTGCCACAAGCTAAATTTACGAGCATTTTGTTGGTAAGTTGTGGTAATTCCACACAGACGAAGTTTGAGCAAGATTTCGGCTCGAATGAGTCACTATTAAGGCGGGGAAATTTCAAGTTTGGTGTGTTTTGTAGACATTCCCATTTATCTCCACTAAGTGTTAACTGTGCTTCTGCGTTTCTGTGTTATGTGTGTATTTAAATTTTAGGCAACAGTTTGTAAGTTATATCCGCATGAAGTCAGATGGCTGTATTGTCTGTTTTACTGCATGATGTGTTTTTCACATCGTACATCACATTTACATGTTGCTTTTTCTAGGCTTGACCAACAGTCAATAAAGCAAACCCAAAGCTAAGTATTTTATGATCTAGCTCGACGTGGCACAGCAGGGTAAAATGAGAAACGCTACATTCTTAAAATGTCATGAATGCAAGTCTGGCTTACAACCTCTCTCATATATTTTCCTCTCCCGCTACCATCTTGCATGTCACTGTAAACTGTGCACTGTATAATTAAGCAAAAATGCCACAAAAACAATCTAAAAAGAACAAAAAAATAAAGCTAAAATCCGCCTGAAATGTTTCCTACGAGGACAGCTGCAGAAGTTAGCAGCATTTTAAAAGTGCTGACAGCGAATGTGCAACTTTAAAAGGAGACCCATTTAAATGTGCTAGCTGCTGGGTTTATAGATTTCCTATAAGCAGACTAACAGGCAAGATAAAAAAAACAAAAACTTGTTTCTCAACTAATTTCTCACAGCCAGGATTCATTTTATGAGAGAGTGATTATGCAGTGGGCCACTGGAGCAGAATGCCAAACCTATTTTGAAACCTGCTTTCTTTTCAAAATCTAATTTTGGAGCGAGCTGTGCCCATACAGCATTGTCTGTTTCTTTGGAGTGCGATTCAATAACAGGGCTGGCAGCTGCCTTATCAGGAAGCATGAAGCATTCATCAGTGCTACTGTGGCCACGAGGAGAGAGCGAGGGCTCAGCTGATGCATTCAGTGATACATGAGCAGTTTTTACTGCGAAACGTCAGAGTACGAGACATCTGTTTGGCTTCGTCAGAAAAAAAGGTCTATTAGATCTAAACAGATTGACAGATTTAAAAAGGGGAACGAAACCCATTTTCAAAATTCATACATGTTATTCCTATGGTTTAAGACAGTCCAAAAATAACAGTAAACATGAACAACTCTCTCCCAAATCCAAAAACTGGAGTGCTAACAATCAAATTTGTGATGTCATAGGGTAAAAATGTGCAGCTGTTCCATAGACGATGAATAGGGACAGATGTTGTGTTGCAGTGTTTGATTTAAAAACACAAGATTTAGTCCCCTGAAAGTCATTTCCCACTACACAGAGGATTCAACCTCTGAAAAGGCAACGGTTTTGCGGTTTTTAGTTCTGAACATGAGAAGATAGCAGCATTTATTTACAAATGTGTTGTGTGGGCACCAACTGTGGAAAAAATCCTTCAATAATTATCACGTCACTGTTCACACCAAGAAAAAAAAAATCTAAAATCTTCTTCTTCTGCTGCTGTTAGTCCTGTTGACAGAAATAATTAAACTGCTTCACACTGTGTCCTGCTGATGCATCTGCTTATACCTTTTTATATTTGAGCCAAATCGACTCTGATGTGTAAACTGGAACATGACAGGTGGATGAGCTTGTGTGTGTGTTTCACTTTGGATGCAACAGAATCAAACATAGCTGCTGTTCATTGCTCTTTGTGCCACTTCAGCATTTTCAACCTGACTCAGCATATTAAGTTCCACATCCAAATCCATGTTGGCTAGAGGTCTCAGAAAAACATCTTACACCACTGTGTGTGGCTGGGCTAAAGCTGCATGTCAGCAACGTCTTGCTATAGATAATGTATTGTGTCATGTGCTACAAAATGTGGAGTAAAATGAGACTCAACATTTAAGGAATCCAATGATTACAGCACATACCGAAATAATATGGACATAGCTTTTCTATAATTATTTTTTTTAGCACATTTTAAGTGCGAGTATAAAAAAAAAATACAGAAATTTCTAGCTTGTCCATCGAAACTGTGCAACATAAGACTTCTGACACTTTCTATCTTTCATTCCCGAGTGAGCTGTTGTACCTGTAGGACGTAGTCGAGGACGATGTGTCGGAAGCACTTGCGTGTGGCAGTGAGGATCATGGTGGCCTCCTCCACCTCGTGCTGCTTGTTGCGGGGAGCCTGAGCGTTCTTGATCAGCGCCGTCTCCTTTTCCTCGCTCACTTTGTCAAATTGCTTCTTGGCTTCTTTGAACTTACGTATGTCACTGACAAAGACAGGGGAGGGAACAGATTAAATACAGTTTACATACTGCACAAGTAATTATTAGTAAGTAGGAGTGCAAATGGGGAAATCAAGTTTAGCAAAAAAATCTGTTGTAAATGAAATCAAAGACAGGGTTTCGCCCTCTTTTCTAGAGACCATTTTCCAGGACATTATCAGTGATGATCTAGCTGGTATGACAGACTGGGATCGCCCCATTCACTAATATATTCCTCTCTGTGGAAGTCTGATTTAAAAGCTAGCAAGCACGTCAACTTAAGCAACTAAACAAAACATCCTAACCAATTTAACAACATTATCCAACTATCTAAAACAACTTTGGAAGAAAGCAACGTCATGTAATGTCATCCAACCTGCATTTGCTGCCACGTGACGTGACGTGACTTGGGGGGGTGTTCACAGTGTTTCCGCAACATAACCGAGCGCAGCCTATTCAAAATACTCTTCTAACAATTTGAACGTTAATATGATCCTGAACATAACTTGGCCCTTTGTTATCTGTTTTAGGGAACTCTGATAGATTGCCTGATAGTTCATTCTCAGCTCAAGGAAAATAGGAGGATGTTGAAATAATGTTTCAGGACAACAAGATTTTCCAGGACATTTCAATTTTTCTCTGATTTTCCATGTGTTTTCAAAGACTGGAAATAGGTCAACTGTTTTTCAGGTTTTCCAGGATGTGTGGGAACCCAGTAAGATACTCATTTATTCATTTGGATACGAGAATAAAGGTTTTACAAATTAATTTATTGCTGTTGTCCACTAATCTTGAGCACCAAAAAAATGTTTTGATACTTCAGCTGGGTGGAAATAGATGGTGCCACAATTATTTAAAGCAGTACAACAGCATTTCCACACAATTAAGGGCAAAAGCTTATGGGGTTTGACAAGCTCTACCACCCAAGGTCAAATAGGACATGTCCTTTTGTTGTCAACAATCGTGTGAGAGGAATGGCCAAATGTTAAAGGAAGCAAGCTTATCTCTGGATATGAAGCAACACCATGGTCAGGCAACAGGAACACACAAAGGCTAAAGGTCTTGTTCTGTGTCTGTGTAAGTGACTGGGCTGCAACACTTGTCTAAGAGGAGGAGGACAAAGTACTCAAACTCTGCGCCCCACATTTGTTCTTTGGTGTGTTTTGCCTAAGTGAGATTAATGTTTGAGTGCTGCAAGGTAGTGAGTAATAATGATGGAACATGTTTCCCAGCTTTCTCTGAGAAGCACGGGTGCTGCTGATGTGGGTGTTAAGCCCCGGTGTGCCAGGGGCAAAAGCTGCTAATCCTTATAATGAAATAAACCAGAAGGCCCCACGGCTTCCTGCAAGCAGTCTGGAATTCACTGCTGTATTAGGAGGCTTTAAACTGGGAGATATGAATAGAAAATATCGTTATACTGTATATACTAATAACTTACATGCACTGTCTGGATCATCTTAACATCAGATACATCCCTCCAGTTTCTACTTTATATTCAGAATTTAAAGAGTGGACTTTCTGTATTCAAAATCCATTACACACTTCCTCCAGCACGGATTTGAAGTATAAGCATATCAAGTTCACCTCATATATATTCAGTGTTTTTCATTAAAAGGATAGTTCGGTTGTTTTGAAGCGGGGTTGTATGAGGTACTTATCCATAGTCAGTGTATTACCTACAGTAGATGACAGTCGGCACGCCCCCAGTTTGGAGAAGCAGACAAGTGTTACCACATGGAAGCAAAGTAATGTACTGCTGTGGACCTAAAAGAAAAGCCCATCAAAAAAAAAAACAATATTTGTTTAAGTGTATGCTATATTTAGAATATTTCCGCTGCTTTACCTTGCCGATACACAGCCCTTTCCAACGGGTAACTGAAGCTGTTATCTATGCTATCGCCAAAGCCACCAGACTCCATTGATAAAAACAGTAATTTTACCTCACAGAACACGTGAGTTGCTGGTCTACCGCTGCCTCGATCGGTTAGTTTGTTTGTGTTATTGTGTGACTTTGGTTAGTTCGGATTCACCAAAGTCACACAATAGCGCAAACAAACTAACCGACTGAGGCAGGGATAGACCAGCAACTTCCGTGTTCTGCGAGGTAAAATTACTGTTTGTTTTTTTAAATGGAGTCTGGTTGCTGTGGCGATAGCATAGATAACAGCTTCAGTTCCCTGTCGTCGGAAACATCGACTATATAGCTGTCTCACAGCAAGGTAAAGCAGTGAAAATATTCTAAATATAGCATACACTTAAACTGATATTGATTTTTTCCGGGCCTTTCTTTTAGGTGTCTGAAATACATTTTGCCCCCGACCCCGTCCACAGCAGTACATTACTTTGCTTCCATGTGGTAACTCCTGTCTCCTTCTCTAAGCTGGTACCATGCAGACTATCATCTACTGTAGGTAATACACCGACTATGGATAAGTACCTCATACAACCCCACTTCAAAACACCCAAACTATCCCTTTAAGTTGATCTGGATACAAGCATGACTAAAATGTAAATGTGCTGTAGCTTGTTCTCACAGAGAGATGAGGCAAAAAGTAAAATTGGGCCATTCTTCAAAAGCTTAGATTGCTCAGAGACATAACCATCTGCTTTCTACATCTTTATTCAATTAATACTTACTCTTTGACAAATGTTTGAAGCTGGGTCTTGATTGATCTCTGGGCCTGATCGAATAATATCTGTGAAGAAAGAAAGAAAGAGTAAATTCTCCTTTCTGTTTGGCAAAATAACTTCTCTCTCGTCAGTTGAATAATTCAAGCATTAAACATCTTAAAGCACTTCTCTAAGAAAGCAGCAAAAAGCTGATAAATGTTTTCACTTTCCAGGCCGCGGGATGTTTTACAAGTCAGCATTCGGCACCTCTGTTTAGGAGGATTTTTTGTTAACATGACAGGGTGCAATTAGGCAGCTAAATTTACACAAACAAGCTGACTTTGTAAACTCCCCTCATAAAGACATAAACACGAGAAATGACGTGATTCCCTTATTTTTGGTAGTGAGTCATACCCTCATTAACCTGCGTGCTTCCTTAAAAATGAGCAACCAAGCAAAAGGCCTGTCTCTAAACAGGGCTTCAGTGCAGATTTCATGGCCAGACAAGACAATATGAGCAGTGTGAGAGGGAGAGGCTACCAGTGACAAACAGATTGAGCACTGTGTTTGAATGGATCATGTGCTGAAAGATCGCTGAGTGGCAAAAACCTATCTGACAGTCAGCTGACGTGACCACAGTTTCCGCCGTTGAGTCACAGTCGCAGGCCTGTACTGTGGCTCCGGGAGGCTTTTAGGGGTCGAGTCAAGGAAGCTAATAAGAGGAAAGACTGCTGTTGAGTCACGGTATATTGCCCAACACAGCTGTTTGGGATACTGGCTAAGAAGACATATACAGTATCTCATTTAATCTGGGCGTGTTACAGTCTGTCTATAGAACCCAATTCAACCAAACCTGAACAAAATGAACCAAAACCTCTCATTGAAATGACACATATGTAATGATGTAATGAAAAGAGAGATTTAGTCCTCATTTAAAGTATTGTATTCCACTTCTTTATCCCCAGGAAAATATTTAATGCTGCATTCAGCTTTAGCAGCTGCACAAATAATGTTAAATTGATCAGTTTTTATAACATTACATGGTTATTTTTTGATGAATCAATTAATTGTTTGCACCATAAATGGCCAGAAAACAGTGAAACAATGTTTTCCTTGAGTCCAAAGTGAAGTCTTCAAATTGCTTTACATGTCTGATGACAACAATAATACATTTTCTGTCGGTCTACCAATCTATAAAATAATTTAACTTAGATAAAAGTGCCTTTAACTAATTTTACCATTCTCCTGCACCTCTAAAAGTGGTATTAAATAATTTCATACACTGAACTGTAACTTTTATTCTTGTATTTTATACTTGTTTTTCTTCTATTTTAAATTGTATTTAAATGTCCTTTTATGAAGTGTTTCTTTTGCACTTTGTCTCGATGCTTTTGATGCTCTATGTAAAGTGCTTTGAATTGCCTTGTTGCTGAAATGCGCTATATAAATAAACTTGCCTTGCTTTGCTGATTGGTAGTTGCAGCAGCAGCTGTAATGGTATCAGTCACGGAGGAGCAGAATAAGTCATTTTAACACTTAAATGCAGATTCATTAACGTTATTAGTGGTCAATTCAAAATGTATTTAATGAATAAAATCGATTAATAAATCGAAATAATCTAATAAATGTTTGACTGTACATTCATTCACAGTCAAGATGATCTAAACAAATAATTTTAGCGCAGGTGTAAAGTTACCATTCACAACCACAAAGATCGTAGAGGTTCACTTCCCAGTAGCAGCACCCCCGGCTTGGTTGTTTGTTCTAACAAACATGCCGCAGACAGCGTGATGATGGCTGGGAACTCACTCTGAACATGTTATGCAGAGCTAATAGAAACGTGACACGACGGGGGAGATGAAGCAAAAAATGTTTACTGTAGAACAAAAGCCTCTAGCTCGCCCTGCGTCTCCTTTCTGTGTTCTTAATGAGAGGACAAACAGAGGAAAGTTGTGTCTCCATTTCCGAATGTCAGTGTCGAGACTGACAACTGAGGAGGCTAACAAGGGGACTCTGAGAAAGAACACATAATCAGATCTGACCTACTGGGCTCCTTGGAGAGTTTGACGGAGGACAAGACAGGATGAACCGATAAGACGTCATTTTTATTTATTATCCAAGAAGAGTGGTTGGAAGTGAAGTGCATTAGATGACAATGCTGTAAAACATGTAAAGCTGAACAGAATACTTATGTGACTGAAGCCTAGAATGGTTCTTCTTGTAGTTCGGCTGTTTCCAGGATGACAACCACATCGTAAAACAATTGACCTCGACATGTTTACCTCAGTAACGCATGATTTACTCCAACAGATACCGCAGATTCCACAATACAGGGGATGGATTTAAGAGACAGGAAATCCTCTCTCTCTTCACCATGGACTTTATATGCTGGGAGCAGAAGTAACTTTGTGTTTTTTGTGACAAGAAATCCCAAAACTTTGTTGACATTTAAGAAATGCTTCAAGAAAAAAAAGGGGGTTTTAGGCAACTGACCCAAAGGATTTTCATTTAACCACTTCTTATGGAGGGCAGTGTTTGCACATTTTATACCAATATATGAAAATAAATATTCAAATGTGGAAAAAGCACTACCGCGGTTGTCTGCTTCACGTGCACTGAATGCACCAAATGACAGGAGTCACACGACATCACTTTCAATAACTGACAATGAAATGTGACGTTTGGTCAAGCTAAACGATGAGTAATTCAACAACATCCGTAATGAGGGAGCGTACTCGGCCGCAGAGAGAGCATGACACCGTGTCCGAACAGCAAGAGTTACGTTACGTCATGTAAACAAACCTGACTTACCTATCAGCTGTGCACGTGAGATCAGACTGGAGACGTAACCACTTAACCCTCCTGTTACCTTCAAATTTACTAACATCTTTTATCCTTGGGGTCAATTTGACCCCAGCAATTTAAACCTCCAGAAAATGATTATAATTAAAATTGTTACCCAAGTTTATGTGTCAGGTACTTTATGTTTGTTTGTTGACTACCTAAATAGCCCTTTAAATAAAATCAATATATTCACAGGAACCATATTTTGCCGCCCCCAAAGCGTGGGGAAATATCAAAGTTATCACGAGAATGATGTTTCCCCACCCCCATGTCGTGTGAACTATCAGTGGTTCTCGCACCACTACAGTTATGGTTATGTAAGGTTAGGGCCTTAAAGCTTTTTGAAGATTATAAAGTTGCATGTTATAGTGACCTCAATATCATCCAAAACAAATGTGTGTAAAATGTTGATATTTCTTATATGTTTTATACAGCTAAAACAGCCTGGGGTCAAATTGACCCCAAAGAACACCGATGCGTACAGCATGTGTACAGGACACTGAAAACATATCATCATTTTAATTTTATGTTTACCCAGTTGGCCCCATTAAATTAGGAAAAGTCATTAAATATGAAACAAAAAAAATGATGTCAATCATTTATTTAGAGACGTTAAACATTGAATGGGGTTAAATTGACCCCAAAGATAATAGGAGGGTTTTAAAAGATGGGTGAGTAATACTTGCTATCATTCGACGTTTGTACTTTTTAAATAGAACATGCATGTTTTATCTTGTGATATTTACTGGAAATGACTCTCTATGCTATCTCCCTCCAACCACATGCCACCTTATTTAGGTTTTGGACGAATAGCTCTACTATAGGCTATTGGGAGAGTACATTTTGCATTTTTTTTTTGGGGGGGCAATGTATCATTTTATTTAGCTAATTTAATGGTCAGCCTCCGAAGAACGAGAGCCGCTCAACTGCTGGGAAACAGGATATTAAAACCCAACTGGGAGCTGTGTGTTATAGCCACTTTCTTCTAATTCTGAATAGCCCAATGAAAGCAGTTAAAGGTTAAATGTCTTGCTCAAGGACACCCCAACATCATAGCTAAACCTCTATAAAGCATTTCTTGTACACTTTCCGCTTCCCTTTCTCAAACCAGTGGCCATCCTCTCACAGCCCTAATGTCTCCGTCTTGTAGTCTGCTGCTGTCCTTCCCAGCAGTAAATAAAAACTCTGACAGTTAAAGAGCTGTTCCAGACTGTCGGCCCAGCTGGGTTTTGTTATCGCCCAGCTATAAAAAAAAAAAGAAGGATGACAATACATCCGGTTTCACATGGCAGTGATAGCATACCGTGTGATAGTTGATCATCTCCTGCAGGCTTTCAGCAAACTTTGTGAGACTGGACTGTGGAGAGAAAAGAAGGAGAGAGAGAACATCACCATGTGATACGCACATAGCAAACAATAAACACAAGGCCTGTATCAACATAATAAGAAAAACATAATAAGATGCACATTTCTGTCAAACAGGTATGGCTACACAGAAACGTTGGTCTTTTTAGAGACACAATAACACTTTGGGAAAGAATTCTTTTGGCTAAGTTACTCCCTCTAAATAGATGCAGTGGCTGAACTTGAAACCCAAGGGAGAGGCATTGAGGGAAATACACAAAGGCAGAGAGGAAGTGCTTGCCTCGCCACGCAAAATTCATGTGAGAATACAAAACAAAACAAAACATCTGACCTCGACAAGACCCAGTGGACAGTACAAGGTTTTACTAGGCTTCATTTTTTAAAATTAAAATTTTATCTGGTAATGTTATGCAAAGATGGAAACACTTTACTCAAAAGATGGCAGTACGTGCAACAGAGAGGAAGTACAGGCCTCTTTATATCTGGGAAATAGGAAGAAGTCAGCCATAGTTTTTTATAAAATGTCAAAAGAGGCCTGGCCTCACACATGCAAAACAAAAGAAACAAACCCACACTGTGATAGTACTAATGCTGGTGAGTTTCTATGATCCAGATCAAGCCAGGTTGCTTTTTTGTTTACCTCGATGACCTCATCTTTGGTGGACTGCTGGGCTAGCTCCCGGATCCCGTTAACAAACTGCTTGTTGGCTGCATTGTAGGCTTTTCCAGCATCAATCATCCCAATACACAACTTCACCAACTAGAGAGAGAACGAGAAAGAGGCAAATGCTTAGAGGGGGAAAAAAGAGAGAGAAATTAAGAAATGCAGTAATCGAGTGGAGAGAAGATGATAACACTCGAAGAGAAACTAGAAACAGTGCTGCTCATTTCTTCAGGGCTTTCTCTTTTATTAAAACTCTTGAAGTTTGCTGCTAAAAATGGATTCAGGAATCGTAGATTTGTTGGAACGTGGTGCTGCAGAGCAAAAGATGATGCTTAGTCAGTTTCTTGGTAATTAACAACAGGCACTTCTTTCCCTTCTGACTCATTGGGGGCAACGATAATTCCAGGTTATGTAAACTCACAACAAACGCTGGCCGTTCTCCATCCAAACCCACACAGGAGATGACACAGAGCCTGAATGTGCCGCTGCAGCAAAAGCAGCTCAATAACTCAACCAAAAATGCTAATTTTAAGCAATTTCCTATGTTACTAAGTAATTAATATAAGATGATAAAATACAAAATGCTCATCTCTCCTTCAGGAAACCCTTATCTAAACAACTGACACTGATATTTTGCAGCAAAACTCACTCTTAGGGAATTGAATCAGAAATTAAATAAAACACAAGCAAACCATTTGAGTCATATATTAAACTAATCTAAATAATGCTGTCACATTCAAAAACCTAACATACAGATATTAAGAACAAACAAATTTAATTCCAAACATAAAACTGTCTTAGGGCGCTTTAACAAGCTATAGTCTGTTTGGCAAGTCCGAATCAGAGTGAAACTGATTAGTTTTCTGCAGTATTTAGTCTGTTTCGGTTTCACAGTCAACAAATTAAAGTGGACCAAATGAAAAAACGGATGTGCCGAGGGGCGTGTACGAAAGAGAAAAGCCTCAGCACTGATCAACTGTGTGCATGAATCTCTTCTCCTCCAGTTTATCTCGATTCACTTTATAAACGTTGCTATTTTTGTGAATGTTATTTGGCATATTCTGTATGTTCTCTTCGGCTTAGATGTCGAGCAAACAATTTCTGCAGAAGTTCACGTCAGTCCTCTCCCACTCATGTCAACCTGTTGTTTACCTGTATCCATCTCAATAAATGCCGGCACAGGCAGCCTGCGTTTTGGTTCGCTTCCTGCAATTGGGTTGGATTATTTTCTCGAACCACACTGGGGTCTGCTTGGAAATGGTCCAAGACCACCTCTCGCAAGCGGTTTTGGACTGCATTAGAGTATGATTACTGTGTTCACAATTGCCCAAACAAACCAAGTTTGATTAAAACAGACTAAATGTTGGCTTGTGAAAGCGCCCTTATGCAAACAACTATTACATATCAGCAGGTCTTGACAAAGTGGATAATAATTTACGTGCTAACACCCATCCACACACATTAACCACCATGGTCTGTACATCCTATTTGATCTCCTTTGCATAAGAGTTTTGTTTTTGTCTTTTTCTGTCTGTCAGCCTCTAAAATGATCATACAGTTGAATCAGCACTTCTAAACAGTTAACAAAAAACTGAACATTATAACCTTCATGAATGGAGGATTTATTGCAGGACTGATGTATTAGACTGCATAAATTTCAGCTAAATTGGACCTGGACTGGCAACTGAGTTTATTCATAATCTGCTATTAACTGGTTGATATTTCTATAAGTTATTTATTATTTCATTTTCATGAGTTCTTTTTTTTTTTTTGCTTGTTTATGAAATGAAATGTAGTTAAAACACCATTCATGTAGACAGGTGAAATTTTCACTATTTATTAGTTTGAATTTCAAAATAAAAGGAACTGTGAATTAGGGCTGCTGCCTCTGAGTCGATTAGTCAACTAATCGGACGTTTGGTCGACTAAGATTTTGTTAATTACTCGTTTTTTATGCTTTTTTCATGCTGAATGACTTATTTCTAAGAAACTTATGAGCACATCTCTGGTTAGAAAAACAAAACAAGATTTAAAGTGGTGCTTTTGTGTAATTCTGTGTGGAGAAAGTTTTACAGATCTATCGAGTAAATCAACTAATCGAGTAGTTAACAAAATCGTATGTTGTACGTACAGTATATGTAATCAAGTGTTAGTTGACTAAGGATTTCTTTAGGTCGAGGACAGCCTTGCTGTGAACAGCGGGAGGGATGCTTTCATTTTAAATAAATTGAACCACAGTTCAATCAAATCTGACCTCAACTTAACCTGTAAGTACATGCAGAGTCTTGGCTATAAAACAACAGCTAGTCACTGATACAGTCTCCCCTCTGTTAGGAAAACATTCCTTTTATAAGCAGATTTAATATTGGCTCAGTTAAAAGTCTGTTTACTTTGGGCAACATGGCTGCGTGTGTACATATCTGGCAGGTAGGAAGTTTAAAGAAAAAGTTGAACTCTGGTATCTTTAGCCCTCTCGACTATCGACTCCACCCGTCAACACATACACACTCGGACACACACACATTATCACAGCCATATTCATGCAAACAGACACACCCACTCTCCAGCAGATTCTTCCTCTCTAGAGCGAGAGGGGAAGTGAGGCCGGGGCTGAGTCACCGAGGTGGGGTGAGGAGGAGGGTGGGACTCTGTGAGACTGTAAGTCCAGAAACAATGAAATAGGATCTTCCAAGCTCGAGGTCTCGCCCTCAGCTAATGAACATACTCTCAGCTCTGCGGGGATCCGATGGGAAGAGGGATTGGTTTGCCAACAGGGCAGGACATAATTACTGATTAAAACTAGTTAGTGGTTAGTTTAGTGTAGTTCAAAGGTTTCAAAGTGAGAGATGGGCCTCCCCAGGGGGGCATCAAACTGTTTCAGGAGAGGCTCAGTGAATGGAAGTGAAAACATATTACATTAGTTTTTAAAAGAAGATCACATAGAATAGCCTAAATATGTATAATTTGGTTAAATTGACAGTTCAGAGAAACAGTTGTTTTTTCCACTTTCCCACAGTCAGAAACTAATAAATGCCTTAGGACGGACCTTTTTTCATATATTTGGTGTAGTCTGAAGTTATGTCAAACAACAATAATAGACTATCTTAGCTCAATTGTTTAGTGTCTATGGGGTCAAATAAAATAATCATGATCCATCTAGGAATTGAGCAAACCTAACTAGAGGGAGATGAACTATGACGCAGCTCTCTAGGAGAAAATATAATCTGAACCAGCTGCAGGAAACAATACAGTTCCCATGTGAAAGTTAGTACTCAATTCAGTGAAGATTTCGACCACAAAATTAACCGAAAATAGTTTTACACTTCTCAACTGGTGGGGTCCGCGCAGTCTGCCTGGGGGATTCAACTCAGCGGGTCAGGGCGAGGGCTACTGGCTCATTGATGGAAAGGCCCGGGGTGAAGGTGGCGTGCGGCTCCGGCCATGAGCTTTAGAGCACCCCTCGCCCGGACCTCACCGCTTTCCGGGACCGTGGTGCTCCCTGCGACCTCTCTCCCTGTGGGGAGGGACGGGACTCCCGGTGCAACTGTCCTCAGTGTGAGGGGACTGCGGCGAAGTCGGCAAACCAACCGACCCATGTTGAAACAAGGATCCCATCTTGTTTACCATGCTTGAGTGTGTGACTTCTTTGCTGTGTCATCACCATTCATATCTATACAACCAATGTTGATGATTAATTTATTTACAAGAGCACAAAGTTCTTCATGGATCTAGCTTCTTGAAAAAAAAAACAAAACGACGGCATGACTTCAAGAATTTCAAGCCGACTGAAGATTTTGATAAACAAAATGTGATTGTTAGAATAAAAGATGATTACAGACTCATAGAGTGAATTAAAAAGGCGCGGGTAAAACAACATTTGGCTGGCAGTTGGTGTTAATCTCCCACTGTGTTGTTTTCAATGAACAGAGATGTGATTATCTGCTCTAACTTCAGCTTCATTGGTACATCTGAAACACTGGAGTGAGTCATAAGTTTTAGTAATCATAGAAGTAAATTGTCCAATTACAGCACATACTACAGTGTAATCGGTGTGTTTCTTCATATACTTCACACCCCACATATTTCATCAAAGTGCATGCCAGGTGCACAGTGTCTATATCAAAGGCAATGTGCCAGGGGATATACTGGGGACAAAGCCAGGGACAAACCTGCAACTTTCCATTTACAGCATGGCCTCTGTAGCTGCCAGTTCACGCAGTAGAACAAATGAACAATTAAGCAATGTTGTTCATGGGTGGTACTCACTTTGTCGAGCTTGGATTCCAACTCACACACATCCCCCTCCACTTCCTCTATGGTGGCTCTGTTAGGGAAGAGAAAAAAAGGCATTTGAAATAAAGTGTAACCATGACTCACTACTATCACTGACATTGATATGTTAGATGGTGAAGGAAAGATAAAAGAAAGCCTGCAGGGGAATCTTTATGTGAAGAACATTAACTCCCTTTGTGCCACTTTGGTTTACAGCCTTTGCCACATTAATGTTTTACATGACAATACTCTATTTTTACCTTAAGTAGAAGGAAAGCAATGAATGGCAGCACACACATATACAATGCATGAGAACATCCCAGTTATCCCTGACATCATATCTTGATTACTTCTCCAGATTTGTGTCATCATTCTCTATGATTATGGGACAAATACTTGCCCGACTGTTACATCTTATATCGACATCTTAACCATTTAAATACAGCAGGGACTTCAAGTTAAATGTGACAATTCAATTTCACCAACACTTATAGCCTCTGAAAACTACAAATGTAATCCATGATATCATACGCTTCTAGTACTGACACAACCATGCGCAGAAACACACACCAATAGAGGCAGCCAAACTGAGAGCTGCCATTTTGGGTAATGCCGCAGGGCTGGAGTCAGGTCTGGCAGTCTGCCCCTTAAAATGTGACAAAGCACAGCTTGGTTCTCCGCAGGATCAACAGCCTACGAGCATGCGAGTAGTGCCACGACAGGGCAAGAGGAAACTCAAAGACCTCGTCCCAGCACGGGCTTGGTGAATTAATCAGCACTCGTTCTTGATAATAATCTATGCAGTTTTATCTATGCACTCTTACCTTTAACAGAGGTAAAACACAAATTAGAAAAGTGCAACCACCATTAATAATGTTATGAAGATACTACCCTACCCTCCTCAAGGATACACCAGCAGGAAAGATGTAAAGCAAACACGTACTTGAACTCAGATGTGTCTAATAATTATAACACTATGGCAGTTTGTGTTCATCACCCTGGTGAGGACTATCCATTAGTTATGTTGGCAACATCAGTCACATTAAAAGGTATATTTGTGCTCATTTTCCACCCTACAAAGTTAACTAGAAGTACTGCTTTGCGGTTGTATGCCTCCGCCAACCAGTCAAGTTGCAGTTTACATCCATGTCGGTCCAAAATGTCAATACTTCATTTTATCCTGTAAGATATTTGTGTAAAATTATCATAATCAACATATGAATTCTTGAGTTATGGCCAAAAATGCGTTTTGTGACCTCGAACTTTGACCACCAAAATCGAATCAGTTCATCCTTTGTGCCAAATTTGAAGAAATTTGGATCGACGGACAACCCAGAAATACCGGCTGGCGCCAACGTGGAGGTATAAAAACACAGGAACACAAAGCAGCAAAAGACATCATTGCAAGATTAACAGAAAGCCAGAGAAGAACATGTCTTTTGGGCTTTGTTTGTTCGCACATTACAAAAACTGAATGTATGACACAGTACTACTGAGTCTTATATCATCAGTCATATCCAACAGCTAAGTTGTGGCTTTTAGATGATGCATGTTCCACATTTACAACAGTTCAACAGTAATCATCTGCATAATCTGCAATACTTTTTACACAATGGGAACATTGGAATGGTTTACATCTACTGGTGCACTTTCTGTTCATTTCTTGTAAAACTGATTATCTAGATTTCAGGCTTATGATGTTGCCCTCAGCTCTGGATCACCGGATATAAGAGCATTCATTTAATGCTGTTGTTTTTATTTAAGGGAAAACTCACAAGATATCATGCAGGACTGTGAGTGTGAGAGTATGTGCATGCCGTGTGTGCCAGTATAAAGCAAAAGGGATTAACAGTGACACCCTGCAGTAGCAGCGGGTGGCATTGCCCAGACCCCCTCCAGCTGTTTGTTCTTCCGTATGGTGTCACACTGACAGCTGCCAACATCTGGTCGCTGTCAGGGGAAAAACAAGAGGCTGGCTGAGCTGGCTGAGTGCTTTCAACAAGAGGTGCACGGATCAAGGATTCCCGTGTTCATCATACAGAATCATTTTTTACTGTATGTACTGTATAAAATGAGTTTTATACTGAATCTAAGGCATTGTATCTGTTAAATTGTTTTAACAATAACAAGCACTCAATGAAAGTTATATTTCAAAACAGGGACCACCAGAGGCCTGAACAACATAAAGTAGAATTTCAGTTCCGCTATCACTTGACCGTATTAGTAGTCATCACTTTCAACACAATTATTACCGTAATCACAATTATAAACAGAGCACTGCTTTCACTTCCATGTTGTGCAACTCTCCTGCTAATGTACAAGTCTTTGCAAGACCGGTTCTTATTCACAGTGCATCGCCTAGAAGCAAAACATTACAAATATTACTCTTCTACTCTGGACTGCAGCCACAACATTCAGGAAAGTTTTTCCCAGGCTGCCGCTATAGGGTGCGCCTGATCGAGATTAATATTCAATTAATTGTGCAGCCTTACTCCATTTACAGTAAATCCACCTAAATCATTTTCTATAATATCTATCCATGCATACCTTTTGAGCTCAGGGCAGCTTAGAAATTGTTGTCTTTTATATGAAGGTTGTCATGTAAAGTACTGCACGAGGTCAGTAAGTTTATGATAGAATCTACATGCCCAAAGTGTTTGTCTTATTTACATATGTGTTTCATCAGCAAGTAACAATGCAAGTATTTGAATACACTCCTAGTAGAGAAAATTATTGATTAAAGCAGAGATTGAGCAGAAGGCGTTAGAGGTCCCTACACTAAGGAACACATAGTGCTGATATTGGTGAAAACCCAACATCTGGCTGCATGACAGTCTGGCCTCAATGGTGCCAAGAATCATTAAGTCCATGACCAAGACATTAAGCTCCAGCTGCTCAGGAACGGTGCCCCATTGCTGAACCTGAGCTTGAACCTTGCTGGCTGGTTAATTATTACAATGGCTGAAATGGATCTATGATGTTCACACGCTGGTTATGCTACCAGGAGAAGAAAGAACTTGTTATGCAGATAAGTGTTATTAATCAGAAAAGCATGCACAGGCAACAACTTACTCAACAAGTTCAAATGTTGACATGCCAAAACCAAACTGTTGTGCCTGTAGAAACAGACATGAGACAAATTTGTGTGCCAGTCCCTTAGGTGCTAAACCTACACTGCATAAAGGATGTAGGCTACAAGGGGTGGGAATCACCAGAGGCCCGACAATACGATACTATCACGATACTGAAGTCACAATACGATCTAATTGCTATTTTAAAATTTTTGAGTATTCCGATTTATTGTTAAGAGGTTAGTAGTTTATATAATAAAAGATCAACACTTGACGTCCATGTATCAATACAATATTGCCATGCAAAATATTGTGATACTACACTGTATTGATTTTTTCCCCCCACCCTTAGACTACTGTATGGTAAAAAGAATTTTACTCATCTTGTGTACTATGATTAATACATACAAACGTAAACTTAAATAACATGAACTGGCATCAGTTTAAACAGATTAGTATATCTTCTGTACTATATAATTCAAGAAACCTGGTCTACAAGAAAGGCTTGCAACCTGGGAACAGTGTCACAGAGCATCATAGTGGTGCTTTTTATGACATTTTGTTAACCCAAACACAGTGGAATGAACTACGGGCTTAAGTAGACAAGGAGGGCAAAACAGGGTCAAAAGCAATAAAGAGCTTGTCTCTTTCACAGACAACATTAATCCTGGTGGTCAAAAGCTAAGAGCGTGTTACAGGCCCTGTTTGCCTTTGTCCGTTGCTACAGGCAAAGTCCATTTCTTTGATGAATCACCCACATGACGACAGGCTCTAGTGTCTAGTGACTTCAAGAGGATTTGGTCTATTCTTATATTTTTCTATATTTATACACTGGGCATTTTGCTGGTACAATCCTTGGCTTGCCAATATTACCAGCAGCCAGAGGACATTGCCACAGCTTTCACAGAATCCCAGATTAGTCTTCTGTGAAAGATTTAGGTGTGATCTTAAGAAAAACCATGAGGAGATAATCACACTGATATTATCCCTACACAAAAGCCAATCAATTAAAATTTCTAAATACATCCTGTAAGCAGCAGATCTGTACGATTTTAAATCAAGGAATAATCTTCATTCTCTCAACAACGCCGGTCGCTTTCCCCTTAATGAAAGCACTTGACCTTATTTGTTCAGGTGTAGCTGCTCAGAGGCAAACAATAGGACACCTTTGGAGGGCAGCTCTCAGATGTGAATGTGTAAAACTGAATGAATCGAAGGCAGGATAGCCCGGGAAAGGTCAGGCACACTCAGCCGTTTATCTTTCCATGGAAAAATAATGGTTTAGAAATATTAGCCTTGTGGAAATCTTGCGTAATCCTAAGTCTGTCAGTCAGTCTCTCACTGGCTTTCTATGCAACCACGAGAACATGACTATTTCCTTCTAATCTCGAAACTTGAGCCAGCAGGGTGAACTTGTGAAACTGCTGACAGAGGATAAGAAAAGGAGGGGCGCTGGCAAAGTGAAAATCTGGGCCATTGCGTCACAGCTCTGACCTTGGAGCATGTCCAGCTTGAGTCTGGATAATGAGCAGCAGAAGAAAGCATGAGAGAACGAGAGACACATACTTTTAATTCCAACACACACTCCACTTTTTCACTGGAAAGTATGTGGTAGATACTAGATAAGATTCCTAGAAAACATGGCACTTATACACAACAAAAATACATTTCAATTCCATATATCCACACGGTGCAAATCACTTTCACACTATAT
>CAKAOI010051435.1:0-31821 GCA_916701655.1 Sebastiscus albofasciatus | reverse complement strand
GAAGACGACTTGCTGAAGTTCAAACCGAGCATCAGAATGGGGAAGAAAGGGGATTGAAGGGACTTTGAACGTGGCATGGTTGTTGGTGCCAGACGGGCTGGTCTGAGTATTAAACTGCTGATCTACTGGGATTTTCACCACAACCATCTCTAGGGTTTACAGAGAACGGTCCCAACAAGAGAACAGATCCAGTGAGCGGGATGTGGACGGAAATGCCTTGTTGATGTCAGAGGTCAGAGGAGAATGGGCAGAGTGGTTGGAGATGATAGAAAGGCAACAGTAGCTCAAACAACCACTCGTTACAACCAAGGGATGCAGAATACCATCTCTGAACGCACAACACGTCCAACCTGGAAGCAGATGGGCTACAGCAGCAGAAGATCACCCGGTACTAGCACCGGCCACTTTATTAGGTACACCTTGTACCTAATAAAGTGGCCAGTGAGTGTATATAGATATAATAACGATAGTTTGGAGAAGGAAAAAGTCAATTTCTTCTTTACTTCTGCAGCAGCCTCGTTGGCTACGTGCATACGCCGTAAGAGAATATCCTGAAGTGTGATTTGGAGGATTACGTCATTGGAAAATGTTCTATTTATTTGTAATGGGCTATGTGCCGTTCTGTGGCTTACATTATGGCCAGGATTACTTCTGTTGTGCGTCTCGTACGTTATTAAATGCCACTCTTGCAAACCATGAATGTTGGTGCATATTCCCGCGGTAAGGAGGACCCTTGAGTGGGCGATTTCATTTCATGAATGGTTACGTAGCTGGATTATTTGGAAGAGAGAACGCCAAACTGGTACATGAGGCAAGTTAAAGTAACAGTGAATGATTTCTTATCCTCCGTTTCTGCCTGTAGCGTTATATATTCGAGAGATAACTTATTTTCTCCCCCTCTACCTTGACTTTGTGTATGGAGCTGGTGGCGGCTGTGCAGCAGTCGGCCACTATCGGAGCCCAGTTCCCCCGATACCGATGCCAATTAATCGGTCTACCTCTAGAACCTAGTTATAGCTGGACAAACTAAAATGTAATAAACATTTAAAATACATAAGGTTGTGCAGGAAACTAAATCAATAATAGTTATTCTCCGTGTTAAAATCTGGCAGGTTAGCAGTTTGGTTTCCTCTTTATTTCAGCATCTAGCATTATAATTGTCCCATTGGTCGCTTTCAAATGGAGAGATTTGTCTCCAACTGCTAACTCAAAACTAGCCAACCTCTTCAGTGAAGATGTCTCAATAGTGTTAGGGAATTCAGGCCAAGTCCCTCACACCCTCTCTCTCTCACACACACACACACACACACACACACACACACACACACACACACACACACACACACTGTTTCCCTCTCCCTCTTCTCTCCCTCTCTGTCCTCCCATCTGTGAGTTCAGATGAACAGAAGTCTCCCGGGGCTTTTCATTGGCCGAGCTCCACACTAAGAGGCGAGCTAATTGGCCAGCTGGGGCCCAGCCGGTTGTCGGAGGCAGGGCATTGGCTGAGAGAAGGGTCAAGTGACATGTCATTGGTCAGATTGGCTGGTAACCTGGCAACACTTCAGGCTTTCCCTCTTGAGAAAAGTCTGGTGTGAAAATAATAATAAAAAAAAAAACAGGGAAAGACTGTTGAGCATAATTTGGCAGCAGCTTTTCTGAAAATGTGTTAGTTAATTTGCAGCTTTTTAGTGATATTAAAGTGTGTATTTGAGGGAGTCGCAAGGCCTTGTGTGAATTTGCTAATAACCTTCAATCATGAGGTCCCAAATTGTTGGAAGCACTGTGTCACCTTCAGCTTTACCAACGTAGCAATCCAAACAGGCAAGAAGTCACAGCCAACTTGTTACTATGACACGCAGGAGTATGTGTGGGTCTGTGTTTCATTTAAGACATTGAGTTTAGTTAATAAACAGCACTCAATGAAGTTATCCTGTTTTGCTGTTTTCCTTACTGTACATGTATTCGTCCTCCCAGAGCATACACCATGCTTGTCACAATCTAACAAGTCCGATGACATTGTTTTTCAGTGCCCTCCAAAACCATTAAACCTTGGACATACTGTACTTTGTGGACTTTTACCGGTCGCGCAGACGAGCTTGGGGTTCTATTCATACTGCAATTGAGGGTCCATGTTGGTCTGGCGTTCCATGAACACACATTCCAGTTGGTAGCGGTCATGCGCGATCACGTTGTTTGCCAGGAAACACCATTGGTTGTCTTTGTATTCCTTTAAAGGCAAATTTTATAAATACGGGTAATGGCAGATCTGCAACAACAACAACCTCTCTTCAAAACAAGCATTCACTTTCTTATCTTCTTCTTCTTGACAAACCAGCTAGAGACGCATACGCCACCAATTGGACTGGAGTGTGGAAGGAAACTGGAGCATACGCAGTCGGAGCATTTGATATGCATACAGTCTGCGCAGTCACACATTTTGCGCTGCACACAAATGTCCACATTGGGTCCAACATATCTATTTGCTAGAGCTGTCACTTTTTTAAAAAAAACATTTTTTTTTTTAATTTCCAACTAACATGTAATTTGTTTCAGTTATTTCAGATGCAGCCCCACATAGCCTCGTCTTAAACTACTGCATGTTTTACAGTTAAGGCTGTTCTGTTCATATCTGCGTAGCTTGCTATTTTTTTTTCCTTTTTGTTTTAATGAAGAAAACAATAATAACCTAGTTTACTGATAGGACAACAGAGCATGCAGTTGGTCAGATGACCAGTGCATTTCAGGCACGCCAACACTCTGATTAGAACAGATCATTACATATCAAATATTTCATATTTCATTCCCACGTTCAAATTTCGGACAAAAACATGACAGCTATACTTCTTAGCTAAGGTTAAAAAATCCCATTGACAACTTTGTCCACCCCAATCTTCTCCTCCTAAGGTTTTCTAGCACTACAACGTCACATTTAAACCTCCACCTTTGCTTCTCAGAGACAACAGTCATCATTCAGACAGCTAAAAGAGGCCATTGTCAAAAAAGCACAGTTAATTTGAAATGTTTGAACAAATGGCCAATGCAGACTCAATCTTTCTCTGTAGGTTAATATCTATCCTCCACCTTTTTTTATTAAGTAGCAAAGTGGGCTAATCCCGAGGAAATGAGAGGTGGAGGTTAGTCACCAAGGATTAGTCTGGTTCCAGGACATCAAACATTCCATTCCCACCCAGGAGATAATCATAGCCAGGTTAGCCAGGAAATTAAGTGGCTGCCTTTCAGAGGGTCTCTAATCCCCGTCTCGCTCTCTCCTTACGTTTCTCTTTCTTTCCCACCCATCCTGCTTTCTCTAAATCGGTCCCATCCCCCCTTCCACCCCACCTGGACTATAGAGCTAAGTCTACGTCCTGGCCAATCTGCAGCAGACTGCTTGTGTCTGCAAGAAAACTTCCATCTCCATTTCTCGGAGGCTGTTTGATAGATGACACTATCCACCCTTGTACCGAAGGTAATATCTGACCCTGCAGCCAAGTCAGAGCTTTCACACAAATTGAAAACTGCTCAGTGAGGTTTCTCATCTCTTTGTCAGGATTTTGAGAATTGTGTGCGTACAACATGGCAGTTCTCGAGGATAGAGTTTTCCTACTGTGTTTGCTAGTTGACTGCTAGAAAAGAGGTTTCTCAGGGGTCACGCGATATAGGTCAGAAAAGACTTAAGCTTTAAAGACTTCATAGATTTGTGTATTTGCATTTCTTTTCATGCAAGACCCCCGGAAAAAAAACAGCTCGCGGTGCGCTCTGTGTGTTTGTGTGTCCGTACATGTGTACATATCTGTTCATGGATTCAGGTCCACATAGCGAACAAAAGCTCAGCGTAGCAAGTGGATTTCTGCCTCCTTCCACAGCATGTCATCCAGCACAAAAACAAATATGGCCTCCATTTTTCACACTTCTTTGTCCATTTTCCTCTTCTTTTTTTTCTTGTGCCCAGTGTACCTCATCCTTTTACATGTACACAGTCATACACACCATATAAACAAACATTGCACACAAATAGTGGATATTGGATTAACACACAGTTGTTGTCATTATTGTTATTATTATTTGAATTTAAACCCATTTCTCTCTACATTTCATACAAATTTGAGGTATTTTCAATTAAAGAACTCCAGTTCTAGATGTTTAAGAAGCATTTTGTGTGTTTCTCATTAAATGCACATTTTGTAGGGGTCTCTCAATCAAAACGATGACAAAAGACGTAGAGTTTGGTGACGTAGTCAAGTAGCGTGGGATCATGGGAGTTGTTGTCTTCACCAGCATTGCTGTCAGCTTCTCCCGGTTAGGATTCCTTCAGTGTTCATGGTTCAGGAGGTTTCTACTTTGTTTTTTACTCCAAAACAAATGGACAAATGGTGACTCAAATCAGTAAAAACACTGAATAGAGCTGTTTCACGTTAAAAATGTGTTTCTCCGATGCTGTGCGACGGACGCAGTGTTTGCTCAGCTTGTTTCTCTAATAACTTAAGATCCAGATGTTCGATGATTAAATCCTTCATGCAGTAAAAATATAGAGTTAAAAACTACAGAGATCTAAAAAGTGTATCGTAAACATGTGGCTTAAAACTGGATGAAAAGTAAATTTGATATGGCAGATAACCACAATGCTGCGAAGGGGTCTGTTACCTTGATTAATATTACATATTTCTCTAGGTTTGAAAATTGTAAAAATTTGGTATAATGTAAGAACACCACTTAACGAAATATACAACGTAGGTTTAGTCGTTTTTAGAGATTTTAACGTGGAAAAGTTGCATATTATACCTTTAAATGGAAATCTAAATTATTGTTTTTTGATGTAGAAAGACTCATGATTAGTTGTTGTGTTGTGTTAGTCATTGTAATAAAACCAGTCTTATCAATTTGGGAATGATAACCAATGTAGATTAAGCTTTTATAGTAGACATTTACACTGGAGGGAATGGATGGATGACAGAAGAAGCAGAGGAAGAAGAAGAAGGAGATGAGAAAAGAGTGATGTAAAAATGGAGAAGACAAGATATAAAACATGTAGAGACTAGACCGGTATGACACAGGGAGACAAGAGGAGAGAAGAGGTCAAGACTTTCATGAGATTAGAAGAGATAAAAAAAAAAAAATAGAGGAAATAGAGGATAGAATCAAAAGACACCCCGGCCATCACCAATCCTCCCCCCCCTCCCGACTGGAGCCAATCATCTGAGAGAGGGAGAAAGTGTGTGAGGGAGGCAGAAAGAGAAAGTGTCACTTTCATCCTATTACAGCTCCATCTAACCTGCCACTGTAGCCACCTGCTCCCACCGCCACACAATCACACTCAAAAAAACCTATATGTTTTCAGACTTGGTCTCCTGTACATGCACCAGCACATGCGTCCCCTCTCACACACACACATTAGAAAGGTGGCTGTGCTGCTCTTATGTGCTTATGCTCTTATGCTAAGTCCTGCTCCTGAGATATTATAGAGAAATAAATAAATAATACCACAAATAAAAAACCCAGCAGATATTCCTACCTAAGGCGCTGACGCTACAAAAAATGGCAGCGGGAGTAAAAAATGTACCCTGCTCTCATCTTCGCTGTCCTCTCTCCCATCATCTGTCCGGTAAATTGTCTCCCCTTTAACCCCGACCTCTTTCCACTCTCTCTCTCTCTCTCTCTCACTCCCACTCCCTCGGTCTTCCTTGGAATTCACCTTTCTTTGTTCCCTCTTAATCCTCAAAGGGGAACTTTTTTAAGTCGGGAAGTTTGGGTTAGAGAGAAGGAGTGCGAGACACAGATGGGGAGTGTGGGGGGGGTAGAGGTAGACGGATATACTATCTGGGTGGCAGGGAGGGGGCTTAGAGGAAACCAAATTATCTTCCTTCACTTTTCCGGCTCCCCTTCTCCTCATCCTTCTCTCTGTCCCTCTATATATACGCCATCACCCCTGACTCCCTCTTTCTCCTCTCCGTCCCCTTATCAACTCCCCACCTTGCACTTTCAAGGACAAGCTTAACTGTTAAGAACACTAAGGATTGGATAGACCTGTGTGTGTGTGTGTGTGTGTGTGTGTGTGTGTGTGTGTGTGTGTGTGTGTTGGTTTTAAATGTACGAGTGATTTTGTGTGTCTTCAGTTTTTTATTTTATATTTTTTTACAGTATAATATGTGTCTATGTCACCGCATGGATATGGGCTCAGTATGCACACAGCTGAATATTGTGTGTGTGGTTTTGTGTGTATTTCTCCGAAGGCTTTGCAGCAGAGACTAATCCTATCCTCTCTGCTATCGCCTTACCTTCCTTCTTACTATCATTTATTTATCCCCATCTCTCTCTCTCTCTCTCTCTCTCTCTCTCTCTCTCTCTCTCTCCCACCACACTTGCTGTTTCCCCTTTTTTCACTCTCTCTTTTTCATTTCTATCCCTCACTTTCCTCACTCGCTCTTCCTAAAAATATATAAGTTTGTATAAAATATACACGCAAAAATAGCAATATTTTGAAGTGATAAAGTGCACAGCTAGCTCCTGTTTCACTGATCAGGATCAGAATTTATTTCAGCATTGTGTATGTGTGTGCTTTGGCTGTGCGTGTTTTATTAATCTTATCGTGGCGACAAAAATCTCTTCACGTATTCACATTATGTGGACTCAAAGACGTATGTTTTTGATGTGAGAGAAAAGCAAACCATCCACAGAGCTGTGAACTAGGGGAGAGCGGGGACAGTTGGCACAAGGACGCAAAAGTGTCCAAACCGACCCTGCTCTCCCCTACTATTACATCTAAACTGCTAAGCTATCTCTCGATTTGTACAAGCATGCACAGCCTACACTCATAAAATCTCATTGGTAACCATGGTGACAAATATGCTTGTCACCAGGTGAGTTGTTGTGCTCGTGTCCCACTTTGTGTATTTATGATGTTCCTCAATCAAAACTGAAAAACACTGAAATTCTGTTCTAGGGAATTTGTGCTCGGAAGCAATACCGCTTTTGTCCACAGGGACCGCCAAAATCATCGCAAAATGAAAGTTCCTCGTAGTAACTTTAAGTTAGTTCTAGAGAAGATACATTCACACAAAAGGCTCAGTAAAGTGCAACATGATGTGCAGGTGGTCAATGAAATTTGACTTTCATATGTGGGACCGCGTAGAGCTGATGATGGAGGATGACAGTCTTGAAAATGTACCATGAATGAGTTACCTGGCAGGATTAGGGTAACAAGTTTGTGTGTGTCAGCGTGTGTGTTACTGTCTGCTCCAAGGGTGTTGGGATATCACCTGCCTGATAACTTTTAAATGTCATTTTTTTTTTAAAAAAAGGATTTAATTTGATTGATAGGTCCACGTACTGATATGCATACAAACGCACACACGCAAACCTAACTCCCTCACAAACCTACAGTAAATAAACAGGATACGCTTTGCATTAAGTAGTATTAATCGCTGTATTCATGGGAGACGCTCTAAGCTGCGTGCTTTGGGGAAAATTGACCTTCTGTGGTCTTAATTGTATGAGAGGCTCAACAGCGCTGTGACATTTAACTGTGCTCCAGTCTTAATTCTCAGCCCTTTATTCTAGTGTTTCGCTGACATTTCAGTAGGAAGGGGTTTGTGAATAAAGATGATTGGTGGTGCTTTGGTGTTGTAAACAAATAAGCAAATTTGCCCATGATTATTTCATTCTTTCACTCTCTTTCTCTGCCTCGCTTGCAGACTTTCACTGTTGTAGTCTGTAACCCTCACGCTCAGCAGGGCCGAGTGCGATTTTACAGCCCAATAGCACAAAGTGACCAAAATGGTGTATGTCTGCAGAGGTTTCACGGGGTGGTTGATCAATAGCAATGACTCAGCGATTACTTTGCCAGGTGCTGAGATTTCGGATTTTGAAACTTCACTCCCCAGCCCACAGTTTTTACTGTTGTGTAAACAGAAACACCACCCACTGAGATACATTTTTATTTTCAAAAAGATAGATCACCGAGCTGCAAGCAGATGAATAACACTCCGACATAGTTTGTTCTAAAGCTAAGAGAAGAAAAGGCAAAGTATTGTTATTATAACTGAATTGTTAAAGGTGCAGTGTGTAGGGTTTGGGGGCATATAGCCAAAACCAAACCAAACTTATCCCGCGTGCCAAGCGTGTAAGAGAACTACGGTGGCTGATGCGAAAAGGTGAATGGCCCTCTCTAAAGCCAGTGTTTGGTTTGTCTGTTCTGGGCTACTGTAGAAACATGGCGGTCGGCTCCGTGAAGAGGACCTATGTAGATATAAACGGCTCATTCTAAGCTAACGAAAACAATTCTTATTTACAGGTGATCATACACTAAAGGAAACATACTTATTAGTATTATATTCCATTTCAATAGATCCCCCTAAATTAGACACTGGCCCTTTAACTGTCTTTTCTTACAAATTCTGAGCTAGCTTACTCATATATAGATATATTTTTGATATCATATTTCCCCTGAAAGCAATATGTGTGTATATTTGGGGGAGTGTTGGATGAGGCTATCAATACCACCCTCCTTTCCATATGTTAAAAATGAAACTGCGAGCACCTCTAAAGCTCACTAATGAACACGTTGTATTTCTAATCTAATAAGTAGAAAACATGAATTGCAAAAACAATTTATTTTATGGTTGTTTGTTTTTTCGCATATCTAACTGATTATCGTATTAACGTATCAACGTATCAACGTACCAACGCGCTTGGCACACGGGAGAGGCTTCAGTTGGTTGCAATCTCCTCACCTCACCGCTGGATACCACCAGATCCTACACACTGTGTCTTTAAGTACGGAAGTTATGTGGCGAATAAATCACCGTTGACTTTTGGTTTCACACGAGACATGAACACCGTTTTTTTTGACGCAACCATCCAATCCGACCTACGTCACCCTTCTTGGTTCACGATCATGTAGGATATACGGTATACGAAACAGTGTATGAGAACAGCCTGGACTGATGAACAGGACATAGTTGACTTTGGTAGAGCGACTGTCTCCTGTGTGGTCAACACAGACTCATTAGAAGAATGATGAACTATGGGGAAGGCCTCATTAGAATAGCTGAGTGTGTATGTGGAGAGGTGAACTTGTGTGTGAATGTGAATAAGCATGTGCTTGTGAGTGTGCTTGTCTACTCTCTTTCCTTTAGTGCTACTTTGTTAAGAGGCTGCAGTAATTAGCCAGTGGAAATGGATGGCTTTTCACCAGCAGCCGCAATTACTGCTTTCTCTAGAAAGAATGAGTCGAGGGATGGTATATAGTATTAAATGAATGGATGGAGAGTTATAGTGGGAAGAATAAATAACGCCCGGGATGCTGTGATGGAGGGAAGGGCTGAATGAACGGAAGGAAGTCTGCATGGCTGGGGAGAAGCGGGGGGAAGAAGAACAAGGTGATTGAGCTTGTTTTACCGGCTTGTCTTCTTGTTTTTTACTGCCGGAGTTGAAGGATGGATGGCTTGTGAATGGTTATGAGCTGAATTTGATGTGAGTTTGGAGAGGAAATGGAGGAGGAGAAATTACAAACTGACATCTGGTACCAAATGAAGAAAAAATAAAATCTGGTGTGAAATCTTTCTCTGTTGGGTGCCATTTAAAAAGCTGAAGCATAGCTCACTTCACAAACAGAAGACAGGTGTTAGAATTTGTTCTCCCTCACTGGAGACTAAAATGACATATTACTAATGTCATTTTTTGATTAACAAGGTGTATTAAACACGCATAGAATGTGGGTGTGATCAAGTATGGGATTTTGTTTTGCATGGATTTCCTGTTTTTCAGTATGTGTGCATGGATGTACAATACTGTACGTGTGAGTGTGTGTGTGAGTGCGTATTCAAATCTTTCTCCATCCCTCTGAAATATTAAGAGCTTGCCCGGGGTGAAGCAATCACAAAGAATAGCCTTCAACATGAACCGGTGACAGAATCCAACTAATAAGACACAGCCAGGTGTTGTTGTAATTATTTAAAAAACCTGGAGCACTTTTTACACCGAGGAGCAAACCTGAGTGAAAGCTGCAAGGCTTTTCCAAAAAAAGGACAATTAGAAAGATGGGGGCTGATGTTTTTATGGATATGTCATTGTAAATGTGCTGTCTGAACTTTATCTGTTAAATTATTCTATGTATAACTACAGTAGGTTTTGAGGGGGAAATCTATATGAAGTGATTTTTCATCACACCAGGAATGAGATTTTGCTGTTGTAAAATGCACAGTGCACTGTAAATATTTAGAAGTTGGGAAAACTCAAAGAAATAAGTCTTTTGAGTCTAACTCTGTCAACTTATAGAAATCAATTGAGGCAACAATTGTTTAGCTATATTGTCAGAGATGTGTTTATTTTTCTCTAGTAAAGATGTTCCAGGTTTGATTCCTCCGTGCACCACACGACATGGATACCTACCTTCATCATGGTTTGCATTGTTTTCATTTTGATAACCTGAGACCTCTTTTATGTTTCGAGGACTTGTTCACTTTTGTTGAAGCAAGAGAGGCTTGCTTTTAACGCTATAGTTTATACTTTCTACTTATCTAGCGGCGAGGTTGCAGATTGCAAACAAACTGAAGCCTCTCCCGTATACCAAGCACGTAGAAGAACTACGGTGGCCGATGCGAAAAGGCGAATGGCGCTCTCTAGAGCCAGTTGTAAGTCATTTGGAGCAGATCCAGTGCATAGAGTGTGTGTGGGAAGTGAGTGGTGAAGCAAGAAAGAGAGAGCGGCGGCGACAGCAGCGAACAAGGTTATCGACTCAAGCAGGAAACGTTAAAATTCTAAGTTAACGAAAACTCAACTCTTATTTTCAGGTGATTATACTAAAGAAAACATACTTATTATGTTCCATTTCTGCCAATAGATCCCCCAAAATGTTACACACTGGTCATTTAAATGCTGATGATTTATATTTTCAAGTCCAAACATCTTGTAATCTTTATTCATGTCAAAGAGTATACATTCTACACTGAATGGTCGCTCATTGTCTTTTGCTGTTTGCAGTCACAGACAATCGCCTTCAGGCGGTCCTCCTCCATACACACGTCTACAACTTTGTTGGGCTAAACACACTGACATGCACAGGCGTTGGGCGTTAGGTGTATCACAAGCGGCAGATACAACACTCACACACACAGAGAGAAATGGCAGCCTCTTCAGAGAGCTGTGTTTTAATTGAGTCAGCCCAAAGTGCTGGCTGAGCAGAACGATATGACTGATACGGATTAGAACCAGCCTTCCCTTATTCATCGATTTCTACACGGGTGGGAGGCCGGGTGGGGGGGCACGGCGGAGGGATGACAGAAAGGAAGCAAAATCTTTTTCTATCGATTTCCGGAAGGAGAAAAGGACATAGGGAGTGAGACAGATGGACTGAGAGTAAAAGAAACGTATGGAAGGTAAGACCTTCCCCCTCTCTATCGGTTGTACAGAAGAAGAGAGGAAGAACGGGAAGCGGAACAGAAGTGACTGATGGAGATTATGCTGCTCCACTTTGTCATCATTGATTTTAGGAAGGGAGGGGGTAGCGAAAGACAATAGGGGAAGGGAGCTATGAGAAGGATGGAAGCAAATGGGAAGGGAGCACAGAGAGAGAGAGAGTTATAAATTCAGTGATGAATGATTGATGGATACATGGAAAGGAGAAAGGTAGGTGGAGTAAGATAACAGCATGACGGGTGTGGGAGAAAAAAAAAGATCTTAAGTAAGAGTGAAGATTTAAGAGCACTCAGAGGAACCCTTTATTTCACTTAAGGAGAGTTGGTTAATGGAGGGAGTAGATGAGATGTGGACATGGAGAGGAAGAGAGGATGAAAGAGGGGAGGTGACATGGGGAGGAAGAGAGGATGAAAGAGGGGAGGTGAGAAAGAGTCAGAAGGGGGGATGAAGAGGAAGAGGGAGATGATGAAGAAGTGTTGAAGAGGAGCACAAAAAGAGTTGAGGAGAGAGAGATGGAGGAGAGGAAGAGACACTTCACATTTAGGCTAAGTAGTCTCATTGAGGCGGTATGCAGCTACCAAATGCTCCGTGTCGATCTAAATCCCTTTGAAATCCTTGAAACAGCTCGAGTGAAAAGTGTCTGTGTGTAAGACAGAGAGAGAAAAAAACTATAAGATAGAGGGAGACAGACTTTGTGTGTGTGTGTGTGTGTGTGTGTGTGTGTGTGTGTGTGTGTGTGTGTGTGTGTGTGTGTGTGTGTCAGTGCTGAAAGTGATGGGGTGGTGTGTTTTATGGGTAAATTGAAGGGTCTGTTGAAAGACACACTCTTACAGTGTGTGTGTGCCTGTGCAAGTATGGAAGTATAAAGATGACAAAAAGAGAGTTGAAAGTGCACAAAACAAATTTGAGCGCTACTCGGTCTGCAAGTCAACATTTGCGAGCGCAAAGGTGCGGATTCGTAAGAGTAGAATTTGATTTGTATGCGAGGGAGGACAGAATCGCGAGCGTAACAGATGACCTGAGCAGCGAGAGGAAATGTGTAACTACATTTGAGCCAGCGACGGGGATTCTCACTCTCGTAATGATGGAAGCTGCTCGAGCTCACTTCTGCCAGTCTGAATCCCCTGAGCGCAAACTCAAACTGAGAGCAAAATATCACCTGTTCAGTTTCACCAGGAAGTGAAGGGTCATCCTGTTAGACAATTCTTTCTACTTTCAAAATAAAAGCTGGGACAGTGGCGTTTCTGTAACCAGCAGATGGAGACAAGAGCAGTGTTTGATGTCTGTATTATCTTAAATATCAGAACATATTGACTCTAAATTACTTAAGTCGCATATAATTTGTTAGTTTGTTACTAGATGTGTTGCGTTGTGGCTGTGTTAGCTTCGCGTTAACATCTATTTGTAGTGTGATTTTCTGAACCAAATATAAGCTTTTCTGATTTTTTCTTTTTCCATTTTTATGAATACTTTTAACAAAGACAAATATTTGAAACATTATAAGAAAAACATTTATGACTGCGGCTCACTTCCGAGCTGAACGCTACCCCTAGACACGCCATGAGCCTGATATGGGATGGTTTACTGTGATCTGGACTGACTCCATGTGGGATTAATAAAACAAATGGTTCAAACTACGGATGGGCGATATGTTAAGAATTTTCAACAAGTGCTTCCCGATATATTTGTGAAGGTGTGTGTGCGGCGCTCTCTCTCTCTCGGCTGAGCGGCTCTCACTCGCTCTTCAGAGGCGGACCATCAAATTAGCAAAATAAAATGACAAAAACTGACCCCACAAAAATTGCCGCAAATGGTAAATAGCCGATATAGTCATCCAATCGCCCTACCCTAGTTCAAGCAAAAAATAGTAATCATGAAATGATTATGGCCTGTGGCTACATTTCAAGCGGCAGCATTTCCAGAATTGGTGTGTAGCAAATCCAACCTACTGGTATGAATAAAACGGTAAGGGGATCGGAATTTGGCTGAACTTCAATCTACAGTGCAGATCCACACAGGCACAATAACTGAAATAGTACGCTAAACGATAATGCATACAGGCATAAAATATGTAAATCAGATGACTTAATTAGCCATAGAGTCGCCATTCGCTCCTTCTAGAGGAGCCGACTTTTCCTTGAGTGGAAGACATGACCCTGACGTCCAGATGTGGGTTTCCCCTATTGCAGCTTGCTACTCAAAAATTTTTGGCAAGCGACATCTTGCGATCTTAAGTGCTCAGAAGCTGCCAGAACAGCTGGAGAAAATTGAGAAAGCAGACTCAGAAATGAGCGCTCGCTCAAATGTGATTCTGCTTTTACACATCTGCGTCGGGACGCTCTCTCAAAGGTTGACATACAGACTGAGTAGCGTTAAGAATTTGTTTTGCTTTCTCTCAAATATTTTGTCATCAGTATGCTTCCATATGTAAGGGTGTGTTTGTGTGTGTGTCTCCTTCTCCCTTCAGTATCAGTCTCTTTTGCTTGATTTCCGCGCTCTCCTCTCTGCCCCTCCTCTGCTCGCTATGCCGTGAAATGGTTTTTCACTAGACCATTACCCCAACCAGTGCACTACACTACTGCCACAGCCCTCCATGAGCGAGCGGGAGTGTGTTTAAATGTGTGTGTGTGTGTGCGCCTGGAGAAAGAGTGGGGTGTGTTTTTGGCTGCGTGCATGAGAAAGACTAATGTGTATGTGTACAGTAGCTGCATTTGAAAGAGACAGATTGTGCATGTTTTGTTTATGTGTGTGGAAGATGGATTGTGTGCACGTATTGGTACTTGCGTGCATGTAACTGCATGTGTGTGAGGGGAAAAAAGTGTGTACAGTATGTCCCACGCAGGCTCAGCTGTCATAGTTTTTGCCTTGGACTGTACTCCTGTCACAGTTGCATCTGACATCTCACACACACACACGCACACACACACACACACACACACGTGCACACACGGCTACAGACAGACAGACAGGCGGCTGTAGTCCTTGCCGGCGAGTCCCTCTGCTCACTAACAAGCCGGGGATCTTCTAGCTCTGGCTGAGTTGTTTTTGGGATTGTCAAATTTCCAGCTATAAGCATCTTTCAGTAGAGGCTTATGTATTTTGCTACCTTGGCCAAAAATGTTTTTTCAAAGTGCAAAATGTCCACACAAGCTGGATTCACTTTGTCGTTGTATTTGAATACACTTTCTTGTGTTCGTCTGTCTAACAAAACGTAAATATTTTATACAAATTCATTATTTTTGTGACACAGTTTCAGTCTGTGCGAGGTGTCTGGTTGGTGTGCTGTGCTTCTGAATCAAAAACTATCCAGTTCTTGTATTTATTGCAAACTGATTTTGCTGCTTCTATAAGCAGAACTGTATCAAAGCTTTATCACAAAGACACACACACAATGATATGTTACATAATAATCGGAAAGTGTTCTTCATGAACAAGCTTATTTGTAGTTGCATTTATAACTACAGTATATCATATTAGTAATATCAAGTAATATTTATCATTCTTCCAACAGCCTCACTACATACCACAGTGTCTGCAGAAGTGTCTATACACTCACTTCATATGCACACATGCACATTCATTCCACACTCGTCTGTTTGTGTTTACTCAGTCTGTGGCATCACACAGTAATCTGCTCTTAATCCATGTGTATGGAAACACACAAAGACATGCACACTTGAGCAGAAGAGCACCAAACCGTACACTCTCTCACTCAGTCTGTCTGTCTGTACCAGGTCACCTGTTAGGTTGAGGATCCACTATCTTTTAAACGGGCTATATTGCACTAGAGCAGCAGCATCTTAGCCTGACGCACCAGATGGTTTGTTACACAGAACCATCCGAGAAGCCGCCATTGGAAACTGTTTGGAAAAGGGCAGGCACTGTCCAGAAATACTTGGCAGGTGATTGGATGAACCATCTGTCAATCAAACTCTTGCCGAAGCCAGTCAGGAGAAGAGAGAAACATATTTTCCATCAAGGAAAGCTTTCGGTGCCGTTCTTTGGTCTTTTTTCACAGAAGAAATACTCTCCAGCTCTGATATAACTGATGCTATTGCACCTCTTCAGGAGCCACCACTGTTGTCTAGAACAAACAGTCACATCTCACACCTGCTCTCTGCCATCTCACTTTTACAATGTTGTATGGGAGGTCACTCCCTTAGTCTCTTTATAAATGGCCAACAGTTGGAAAGTAAGGGACTCTCATGCACTAACATGTACGCACAGCCGGCCCGGCTACCAAAACAAAAACGTTACTCCTCTATATCTTTTCTTAGCACATAGTTGTTTGCTGCTATATTAATACTCTAAATCTCATACAGTATATAGCTCCTTTAAAGGACACAGCTATCACCATCCCATGGAAAGACCAAAACCAACAGTAAATTGATCCTACTAACAAGCCAGTGTAGCCAAAGCCTGATCTATCTTATCCATCTGTGCTAAAGGCCTCCATTATTGTCCAAAAATGATTAAAATAATGCATAAATGAGCCACAACACCACACTGGGGGATATGTACTTTATTACCGTGAACACACTGTAGTTTATTTTAGGTCAATCCCACATACTGCCGCCATAAATACTCTCGTGCACCAAATGTAAATTGATCCGCGGCAAAAAAATGTCCCCAATAAATGCGCTATTTACTCCCGTTGGAGTAACGTTTGCTAAACACTACACGATGTGTTTCTTCATTGGAAGCTGTGGGCTTTACCTGAGAGCCACAGACACGGTAGGGAAGTTGGAAAGTACTGAGAGACGGACTAGTGCGTCATTGGTTTTGGTGTTTTTAATGGGATTTGTTGACAATAAGGGAATTATAGAATGATATCAAGCTTATCCCTTAAGGACAGTTCTACCAAAACAATCGTTCAACTGCTTTCCCTCCCCCATATCTCTGAAACCTTCCTCTCTCATTCATTTTTCTTTTCTTCACTCTTCCATTCATGACTCTTTGCTGTTTCTTCAGCCTCTCACTCATCTCTCTCACCTCTCACTCTCCACCGGATGTTGCAGTCATTCCCCCTCTCGCTATCTCCGTCCCCTCTTTTAACATCGTGTTTAAATTGTCGTCCTCGTCTTCACCCCATTCACTCCCTTGTTTTATAATTCACCTCTCATCCCTCCTCTCTCCCCGCCACTTCTCAATGGCCTTATAATATCCCTCCTCCTCCCTATATCGCTCTTCTTCATTCGAAGTCATTTACCTCTCATTCGCTCCATCTCTCTTTCCTCCTTTCTTCTGCGCCTAATGCCTTTTCATTCTCTCGCTCCACCTCTCTATTCCCTCCTAATATCCCGCTGTCTCTCTACCTGAGATATTGGAGCCATAAAGACAGGTGTTCAAAAGAAAGCAGGACCAGCAAATCTGTTTTATATGCCTCCTGGTATCAGCAGAGAGAAGAGAGAAGAAAGCGCTGCGGTCTGTAATATCTATTTCTCTGCACCTTTTGCGTTGACAATATTATCTTGAGTTGAGGTGCAGAGAAGAACCTCGTTTTCTATAAAAACCTTCAGCCTTTTGTCTTCACTACTTGACACCCTCCTTCCATTATCTTCTTTTGGATTTAATGGCACTCTTTTACTCGCTTGGGGGACATGGTGTACACCCTACTTTTACAGGACATCATGGCTCCAAAATGTGCAGATGATATACAGTAATGTCCTGTCCAGTGCTTGTAAAGTGCCAGTACTCTCATATTCACGTTGGCATGTGTTTTTCAGCTGGTACCAGCAATCTCTTGCGACTTATTCCTATTTATTCATTACTTCTTTCAGCATGTTATACTGTGTCATAATCAGCTCTGGTTTTATTGCTATATTATTATACTATGCATCTTCTATAGTAGGTCTATAATACTCCAATAGTATTCCAACTGGAACTTAATAGGGTTAAGGTGGTGGTTTATAGTGTTAGTGTTAATAGGTGTTATTTGTAGCCTGTAGTCGGGTATCATTCAGGTTTTAGGAGCAGTGCCCCAGTCAGGATGCTCATTCATATTATGCAGCAGGATAAGGAAACACATTCAGAATTTCAAGAGTGAATAAAAGGTATTAGGAGATATTGGGTTTGGGGGTCCACCTCCAAGAAAATTTGAAGTTTTTTTACTTAAAACTATGCAATTTTTACATAATTTTGGACCATAACTGTTACTAGTTAAATGATTATGTTATTATTGACACGTTATACAGCCTTTGCCTGAACATTTCTTCTGGAAATGTTTGGCCTAAAAGAGCAGATTCAGAAAACCTTTTAAATAATGTTTCATTAATTATATTTGTCCACAAATAATAAATAAAAGTTATGACGAACAGTTCACTAATTATTTTACAAAAAGGACGTGGACATTGTATTAATAAATTACAGCACCCTCCTTCTCACCCCCGCCCCTTGTGCCATGCGTTGGCTCGTCCAGTTAAGTTACGGCACTTCCGGTGTTATTTTAACCCAAAACCCCGATCTTTTCCTAAACCTAACTAAGTAGTTTTATTTTGAAGACTGGAGCGGAAATTGACACGTGCGTCACGTGTTGTTGAGAGTCGTGCTGAGCGTCACAAAAAAAAGGGTCTATGTACACGAATCAAATAGATTCAATTCCGTGATTATTACATGAACTGCCGTGAGACTGTGTTGGATATGGAGAGGGCAGAAAAGAGTACCGGCAGCTTGTTAGAAGTGCCGGTGCTTAAGACAAAGTCACAGTGCGCCAAGAAGTAAAATCAAGAACTGTCTGTACTGTGTACCGATGAGTACAGGCCCACTTCGAGCTTCGGTCCTGTCAGAGGTACAACAGTGTACTTGGACAAATAGTTATGCATGTGTTATGCGATTTTATCTGATAGAGATGTATATTATCAACAAAAGCACCATTTTACAACCGGCAAAGGTGTGATAGACTAAATTTGATGGGCTATTTCCAGAGACTCGGCGTTACTCAGACCCTGAAGGGACTCTATAATGCTGCATATAAGTATTGTTTTTATTGTTGGAGTTCAGCGTGTACGCAGAGTCACAATCACCTGAATCATATCTCAACCTCACATTATGTTAAAATGAGTCTCATTCACAATATTCAGTGTGTTTTACGGAGAAAAATGGCTTACGTGTATGTCTGCATGTGTGTGTGTGTGTGTGTTAATGGGGCTTGTTGACGTTTGGGGTTTAGTCGGCTTCTTTAAGGAGCGCCGCGGCAGCTGGAATCTCCCTACTGAATAGACCGGGATAATCTCCGAGAGAGCGACTGTGTGTGCATGTGTGTGTGTGTAAGAGGGGAAAAGAGGGGAATGGGAATAAGTGGAGGAAGAAGAGAAAATGAGATGTGAGGGTGAGAGAGAACCAGTGAGATGAAGAGTAAAAATGGAAGGAGTAGAGATTGAACTGTCAGCAGCTCGACTTAATCTTTTTTTTTCCTGAAGATGGAGATGAGACGGTATATGTGTGACTTTGTGCGTGTGTTTGTGTGTGTGTGAGACGACTCCATCCTGTTTTGAAGTAACCTAATCTAGGATGGAGGCCTCGTCCACCCCCCCCTAAAAATCCTCAGAAGACCGAAACTCTAAATCCCTAATAACTAGCCTTTGTCAATCCTAAATTACCCCTGTATCACAAACACACACACACACACACACACACACGCACAAGGGAAGGGGCTTATGGGTATGCACTGCACATAGGCTCACAGTGTTTCTGCTACTTTAGGCAGGGGAATGTATAATATAGGTTGTTTTACTTGAATATATCAAACTAAGGCATTGTCTGTCTTCACCAGATGCCGGGCAGAGCGACGGATCATCGGTTGGCTCCACGTTACGAAGAGGTTGAACGTCAGTACGCCTCCTTACCGAGGTACTGCTTCTTCTCCTTCCATTGTATGAGGAGGTTCAAAAAGTGCATGTTTTACTGCAGGTATCACTCTTCTCTTCTTTTCTTCCTTTTCTCTTTGAAGCCGCTAATTAAATTTGTGTAGTCTGTATGTCTTTGTGGGAGTCTCTGGAGGCCTCAGTCTCAGCCAGGAACTCACCTTATCCCCCTCCCTGGGGAACACACACTGAGACTGGGGCTGAAAACTGATCCCTGACCCCTAGATCTGCTCCCACTCCAGACTTTGGCTTATGCACAATCAGTCGTCTTTATGTTGTATCGAACTAGAGAGGCACCGACAGTCTTTTTTTGGTTTTGGAATAAAAATGCTAGGGCTGCCCCGTCTTAGTCGATTAGTCGACTAATCTGTCATTTTGATCTTAGTCGGTAAGATTTCTTTTAGTCTGATTAGTTGTTTTTTATGCTTTTTTCCATGAAGAATGACTTATTTCTAAGAAACTTATGAGCACATCTCTGGTAAACACAAGATTCAAAGCGGTGCTCTTCTTGTGATTCTTTGTGGAGAAACTCAGTTTCACAGATCTGTCAATTAAATCAACTAATCACTCTCCCAGAAATGCTGCATACTTTAACCAGGATAAGGAACTCATTGTGGATTTATTAAGATGTAACCCAGCTTGTTTTCTGCTTTTTATATCAGTTAAAGATAGCTTTTCGAAAATTCAATTTAATTAAACTTCTTTGTAGGAATTTTTAACCGAAAGATGAATTGAACCTTCTCAGTTTCCTGATGGGTCATGTCATTTAAAAGATTGTTTGTTCAATGTTAGAACAATAACTTCTCCATAATCACTGAAGGCTTTGCACAACATGTTTTGTTATGTTGTAATAATGAGCTATTGTTTGTGAAATGTCTTTTGTTGTTTCCGGTACTTTCTAGTGGACTTTATCACCATCTTTTTCAGCCGGCCTTAGCATCCCACTCCTGTATTTCTCTGTTTAATCAGACAGTTGTAAAGGTAAGTAGTAGAGGACACAAGACAGGAGAGACGGCTCTAGTCAGACATGAAAGTCCAGCAGGGAACGTAACCACTCGACTATCTCTGTGCAGCATGCGTTAGCCTATTACCTGCTGCGTTTTGTTGTTTTCCTCCCTGGACAGCATGAAATATCACTAACATTAGCCAGCACAAGGACACTAACAGCTTCCTGAGTGTACTAATCAATTCACGAAGGATTCTTTCCATGTATTTCTCGTGATGTAATCAGATAAATATTATGGTCATAGTTGTTTGAAAGTATGTTTAAAATGTGTATGAAACCACAGCTGTTCACTGACCATTTAAACACGTTAGTCTCAATGAGAAACACAGTCCAAGACGTACTATATTCCGCAACCGTCATCAGTCACTCCCAGTCTTGCAGCGTCTCATTTTTTTCATTTGCAACCTTTCCACTGTCGCTGCCTGAAAGGCCTCAACTTTAATTATCTTCTCTTTCTTCACTCATTCTCTATCTTTACATCTCCATATTTCTTTTCTTTCCCTCTACTCTCCTCCTCTCCTCCACAGTGCCTTATGTTATTTTCCAAAAGACGAATAGTACTGTGGTAATGTACTTAAGTAAAGCCCCTTAACATACATGATATCACTGCACTATAAACTCTTACTTGTATCTAAAAATAAAGCGTATTCAAGTGAAAATAGAAGTGCAAACTTTAACAGTAAAAGCTCTGAGTAGTTGCTACTAGCTTTTTCTCACCTCACTTAATTTTGCTTCTAAGAACCGACACCTCGGCAGACTAACAAGCCAACGACAAATGTTTGTTTGTGTGTATGTGTGTGTGTGTGTGAGAGAGAGAGAGAGAGAGAGAGAGAGAGGCAGTCAATGAGTTGAATGACAGACAGAAGTTTAAAACGTCAGAAACTTTATAGCCAGGTTCCCACCCCTGTTAAAATGGTGAGGGATGGCTATTTCACACCTCTTTCGTGCCTGTGTGTGTCTGGTGTGGTGTGTGTGTGTGTGTGTGTGTGTGTGTGAGAGAGAGAAAGAGAGAGAGAGAGCGAGAGAGAGAGAGAGTGAGTGAGTGTGTGTGGGTGATGACTTTGGCAGATGGGAGCGAGAACAGTGATGATAGTTTTGAGGTCTGGCTGTGGTATCTGAAAAGCCTTGGGAAATTGGACACACACACACTCACATACAGTACACCCCGTCTCTGTTTCCACTTTCAGACATGCACTGTAATCCCAAAATGCCGTGCCAATTTTACATGTAGGCCTCGTGTTTGAAAGGGACCCGAGTCATTTTTCCATAAAAGTCACTCTGATAATGTGCCTTATTACAACCTGGTAACAGTTCTGAAACATTTTCCACACGGCTGAGCTGTGATTTAAAACTGTCACGTTGCCAATAACAGCTTTCTCACATGGGATGTTTTTCCATGTAGCGTATAAACCAGGACTGAGAAGTGATGCTTTTAATACTGTGGATTTTAAGCAGCAGATTTGACTTTGAAGTAAGGCAGCCCACCCTCCTTTGCACACCAAGCCGGTGTTTTTCGTCGTACGTTTAAAAATAAATCCAACCTCACGTTGTGTCAATCACGTTTACACACCGACTCCAAAACTTTAAAAAGTAAAGTCTAGTCGACAATATCGTATGAGTGTTAGTCCACTAAGAATATCTCTGGTCGAGGACAGTCCTACTCTGAAGAGAGACTTTTCTGTGTCACACCAGCTAAACATTTTTTTTAAAAATGGCTGGATATTGGTCTGATCTCTAAGTTACACCTCTTTTCCACCACGTGGTTCGGCTCGACTCGACTCACTTTTGGTACCAGTTTAATTTTTCACTGCTGATAGTACCCCCTCAGTGGAGGTGGGATTCTCGTCGCGAGAAACTGCCATGACATCATCTTTAACGTGATACTCGCTGAATCCTTTCATCGGCAACCAAACAGAGGAGCTTCTGCACTCCGTCAATAGTACGGCGTAGTGTACGGTGTAGTTCCGCGGGCTGCCATTTTTTAAAATCTGGGTCAAGTAAATCAAATAATTGTGGTCGCTATTGACGGTAGCTTGGCTATTTGAAACTGGCGGGTATGTGCAGACTGATCAGTGGTCTGCAGTGTTTTAACTCCACCTTCTATTATTGGCTCAGCTTGCTTGAAATCTCTTCCGAGGTGGTACCAGGTAGCCTGCTAATGGAACTTGAAAAGAGAGAGTTGAGCAGAGCCGTACTGTACCATGCAGTGGAAATGCAGCGTTAGAGAACTGCTTTCCCCTCGTGGATGAGATAACCGTTAACAGCCTTATGCAGTAGATACATGTATGTAATGCCTTGTATTGCATTGCACGTGGCAATTTTATGCAAACATTGCACTTCTATCCATAACAGCCTCTCATATTTGAGTCAAGTTTTCCACAATGAACACACCGATCTGAAAGCCAAAAGCTGTTACTAAATACATAGATTAACCCAGAAATGTTTCCCTACTGAGAGGGACTCATCTCTGTCTCCTTCTGTCTTTACTTATCTTCCTCTCTGCCTCTGCATCTCCGTCCACGCGCTTCTCCTGCTGTCAATTAACTCCAGAGATATTTCAGCATCAGTCAGAGAAAGAGATCATGTTTGGAAACCACATCCAGGCTGTTGACCTTATCAAAACATATTATTTTGCCACTGGCCCAGAAATAGCTAGCAGGCTGTGTGTATCTAGTGTCTGCATGCCTGTATACCTGTATGCATGTGTAGGCGGGACCATGTGTGTGTGTGTGTGAGTTTATGTTATTCCATGTGAGTCCATAAATAGCTGTAGGGTTGCTTCGTCAGGTACTGTATGCTTGACGAGAAGTCAGTTAACTGGAGCACAGGGTGCGTTATATGAGTGAGTGTGAGTGTGCTATCTGTGAGACAAGGTTTTGATGGCTCTAAAATTAAAACATGACCCAGCAGTGGATGATGTTTCCCTGCCTAAAGCACAAACTCTACCTAACAAACTGTCAGCAAATGTCACTGCATGAAATAGAGAGGAGTCTGTCGAGGGTATCTTGTATATTTTGCTGCTTTATAAAATTATTCAGTGTTTTTTTTAATTAAATATATCTGAAAAAGAGACACAGGCACGTGTTGTGTGGTTGTGTCATTTTTGGCCAGAGTAATTCCACATGATTTTATGCTGAAACAAAATTACCGTGGATGTAAAATTGTCAAAGTTTGATGTCATCTAATAGTGATTATTACACGGCTTTGTTGAATTGATTGGTCAATCACGGCGTTCTACGGTCTGTTATTCCTTCATAACAGACCGTTGCTATGTATAACAGACCGTTGCTATGGGCGCAGTTCTGATTTCGGACTGTTGCGGACCGTTTTTATGTCAAATTATTGATTTCGTAAGTAAGTAGCCGTGCAATAAGTGGTATAATGTACAGCTAGCAAGTTATTGTTGCATGGGGTTTATGTCGCAACAATAACCTGCTAGCTGTACATTATCCCTTACATATTAATGCATGTGTTATTTATTCCAACATTTTGCTCCAGGTGATTTTAGTCCATCAGCAACTTGTAACTCATTTGAACATTCAGAAAATAACATTCTTAACTATCTGACTCTTTATATTTTTTCCGTAAAGATGCTAAATGTGAGATTGGGAGCATTTCTATTGCCTCCGCACGTCTCATTACATGGCGACGGCTCGCAGCTAACAACGCTAACAGTGAAAACGACGGCAACACTGCTGGCAGAGCTAACGGTGTTAACATGAGGGGAAACATGTGCGGCCAGCCCAGCTGTGTAAACAAAGCACAGAGAAGCTCAGATTACAACACACACAGAGGGAGAGTGACTTCATTCTCTGCTCAGGTAGACATTACTCCTCTATATCTTTACATAGACAATGGTTGTGTGATGATATGTTAAAGCTCTGGATATCGTAAAGAGAACCTTTAAGAGTTGATAGATGTCGGTTTTTCATGGAAAATGAACAGTGACAACAGAAAAGGAAAGAGAGGACACAACAGCTTATGTCTTTTCACCTCAAATCGCCCAAGGTCTCCTCTCACTACCATCTTCTTGAAATTACCTCTCCATCCTCTTCACCTCCCATACTCCACATCTCACCTTCTCTCTGTATTTCACCATTTTCCTATACCTGTCCCCCTCCATCTCTCTTTCTCTCAGTGGTGTTATTATACAGAAAACAAAAGACCCCTGTTGAGAGTCTGTGTCTCTTTACCTCCAGCCATGCGAGACCCAGTTTTTAAACACTGGAGGACATTTGTTGAGGATTAAGGCATCTGTGTGGCTCAAGAGCAGGCATGAATTAAAGATGTATTTTTATTTTATTAGATAGTTAAGAGTGTCGAGAGGCTGACAGAAAAGTGTATTATATTCAGCAAACATTTCAAACCTGCGCAAGTTGTGGTTAAATGGTTTGTGTCTTAGACCACTTACCAATCTTCTGTTAATTTCTGAGCATCAATGGATGCATGAATATGTACGAAAACAACTTCACTGATTAGTATACCGGTACACACATGTGTATAATGTGCATGGCTGTGTGTGCACCTGTGTGAATATGTGTGTGAGTGTGAGACTGGGTCATTGTGAGGTCAGTAGATGGCTATCAGAGTGTGTATATGGTCAACATTAGCAGGTTGCGCCCCACCATGTGTGCACCATTACTGCCCCATTTACACATTCTCCCTCGCTCTGTCTCTCACACACACACACACACCCTGCTCTTCTATACTTGTGAGGACACTCAATGACATAATGCATTCCCTAGCCCCTTACCCTAACCTTTACCATCGCAAATAAATTCCTTTAAAAACATTTTTAACTTTATTTCAATTGTCACATGCATACACACATGAACTTTGACCTCTGCATTTAACCCATGCTTAGCATTAGGAGCAGTGGGCTGCTGTAAGGCGACCAGGGAGCAACTTTTGGGGTTCAGTGTCTCGCTCAAGGACACTTTGACATGCGGACAGGAGGAGCCAGGGATTGAACCGCCAACCTTGTGATTAAAAGACAACCCGCTCACCGCCCTGGGCCACAGCCACCCAACCCTTACCCTAACCTAAACCTAATTCTACCCTGAACCCTAAAACCAAGGTTGAACCCTCAAACAGGCCTGAGAAGGTTTGCTGAAGCTGAGAACCGACCCACATGTCCTCACTTTATAAAAAACTCAAATTCTAGCTATAGCTATAGCTATAGAAAATATCTAATTGTGATTATTTTGACTGATATTACAGATGCAGTATGATTTGCGATGTTAGAGGGAATGATATTTCTTTACATAATTATTCTCATTTTCATTTAAAAAACATATTAAAATGATTGTGGTGTGATATTTGCAGGGATTTGTACCAAACAAAGACGTTTTATTAAGTCTGTAGAAATGATGTGTAGGCCAGGACATCTCTACAGCACCACTATATTTAATTTAAAATGGTATTTTGATACATATTTTGGCTTTAACAAATATTGCGCCATCTGCGTTTTCTCTTATTTTCTCCTATATTATTCTATATATAAAAAATAAAACCAAAAGAAAGAAAGAAAATACAGAAAAAAGCAAACCTTTATAATGTGTGTTATGACCCACTCATATCATAAACTATTCCCATGTATGTGAGTTTCAAAGCCCAAAGGACTGGACTAAGTCAACCCTGATTAAAAACATGATGTTGATAACAGCGATCGGTTGTTTGAAACACAGCCTTGACCCAATTGCATTAGCTAAACACCCTTACCCATTTGTCCTTGTTATTACTCTTATTGGATTAAAATTAGCCAATCAGAATTGCTGTTCAGGTTTCTGGGAAGGCTGTCACTTCCTCATTATAATGATAATTGGATGGTTCGTAATTACAAAGCAGATGTTGTATTCTGGGTCTTGCACTCTGTCTCCGTGTCTCTCTTTTAGTTGCATTGCTTCATTTATTTCCCTCCGCTCTCTGCCGTTCCTCTTTGCATCTTTCTCTCCCTCTCTCAGCCCCTCCTCTTCTCCTTCTCATTCTCTCTGAACTTGGGGTGAAAAGGACATTGTTGAATATTGTTTCACTCTGCCGAGGGGGGAAATGAAACGGGAATGTCTCTCACTTCTCTTTCTGTCTCTCTATCTCTCTTGAGAAGACCTCCCAACCAGGCCCGAGAGTTTCCCAGACCACTTTACTAACTGCGGCACAATCCAGCCCATTGTCCAGTTGTTTTCCTGTGTCTCCGGACTCATCGAGTCTCTGCTTGTTTGTTAGCCACAAAGAAAGACCCTGCCTCTCATAGACTGCCTCCCCCCCTTCTCTCCTTTTCTCTCTTGACCCCATCTTGTTCCTAGCTTCTAGTGTTTCTGATGTGTTCACCCGTCGCTGCTTTAAAGAATTCTGCTCACAGCTTTGATCTTGATCGTGGACTCTAAAAAGTTGGGTTACAACCCGTAATGTGTTGCAGAGCCATAGGGTCCCCTGCTTGACAAGAGTATGATATGCTTTCATATGTCTGGACCCCGGGGTGAGGGAGGAAGTTTTCCTTTCAGGTCCCAGCCGGTGAATGTTTAACAGGTTTTTGGGTCCACGCTGGAGTTGAGCTGATGTTAAGTGATACTGTGCTCATGTGGAGTGAAGGAGGTGTGCTACGAGTTGTGAAATGTACACGGATACACCTTTTGCGTTGTGGCAGAATACAGGCTGGTGTCACACACCGTTCGTAGCTATACCTACAAAAAGTAATGCACTTTGATTTGTATATATCCCACAAAATAAATTTGTATGTAATCCACGTAATCGTGAACCAGGAAGTATAAATAGCGACAAACGCCGTGTAGGGAGGAGGTCGGGGTGGATGGGTGGGCCAAAAAATACCAGACTTTCTCCTAGGAAACCGGCGTTCACGTGTGAAAGTAACTTTCGTACTTATGTAACGCCACTTCTGGAGTTATTTTAACTCAAACGTTGACTTATTTGTCACGTAACTTCGGTACTTAAGTTACGCCACTTCCAACGTTATTTTAACCCAAACCACAATCTTTTTTTTTTTTTTAAACCTAACCAAGTTGTTTCCTGTGAACACAGAACTTTATTTTGAAAAGACTGTATGCATGTAACTAGGGCTGACCAGAATGCTTTGAAGCATTGAAGCTTCAACCATCGCCATGGTACTTGACCTCCAAATCAGTATTTGAATGCAGACGTTACCGTGTTGCTGGTCGCTTGTAAGAAAACGCAAAAAAAAATTGAGGAATAACTTTTCGTAAGATATCAGACGAACCGTTACGTCCGACACCTTACGGTTCGTTACAGAGTGAACCTTTGGTTGATTATTCATCCTGTGCTTCGAGAATTTGTCTCACATCTTGCTATTTTAAGAGCTGCCGATGGTTTGCCTTCACTTTCTGGCAGTTAACTCATCACCACAAATGTGGGAAACACATCAAGGAATGTTTCATTATTATTTATGTCTGTCTGAAGAACAAGAAGGCGGACCGCGCTTCATACATTTCAACAGTTGCAGCTGTGAAATGTTAACATCTGGCGGCAGCCTAATGACCATCTGTGCTGCTACAAGCGTTTAGTTTTTTTCAAGAATTCTCAAAGTTCTATTGGAAAATTAAATGATATTTAAATGTGTTTCTGCGTGCATGGAAAGTTATATCTCCCAATTAAGGCAACATGATGAGTGTGTGCAAAAATTGAGCTCATGTCAAATTCTTTGAACGCACCGAATGGAACGCACCATAAATTGTTATGATGATTTCAAGCCGGTGGAACAGGAAGCAGCTCGTATTACTGCAACAGGCAGAGGTTTGACATTCAAATAAAGCAGTGAGGCTGCAGTGGTCAAGTTAGTGAACGGATGTTACACGTTTACCTGCAGCTCCTGGTGTCCTACATTCACTACTGAAGTTGCAGATACACGTAATGTTTTCAGTGAAACGGTAACACGTTATTATAACCATCATTTATAAATAGTAAATTGATAGTTAATTGACAGTTGATAATGTTTACTAATTATTAGTAATGCATTTTAACAATTTATTGTTGCACACATTATAACATTGTATATGCTATGTTATAAGTATTTGTTAATGATCACGGAATTATTTGGAAACCTTTAAGAAATTGTTTGTAAAACATCTATTAACTTTCAAGATGGACCAGATATTTGTAACACTTTGTCAGTGGTTAATAAATACTTAGTGAAGCATCTATAAACAATATTAGGTAGATAGTTAATACTTTACCAGTGGTTAATAATTGGTTTCTGGTCCATCTGTCTATGTAATTTTTGTATAGATGTTTTAAAAACAATGTCTTAAAGGTTTACAATTTATTTGGTAATCATTAACACATACTTAATATAGTATATAAAATGTTATAATGTGTGCAACAAAAACCTAATAGATAATGTACTAATGTAATAAAAATGCAATTGTTATCGTCTCTTATCAGCTATGATACAATATAATTTATAAATGATCATGATAAAATGACAAATAATAGCATTGCTAATAATTAATAAACAATAATAATTATTTAGTTGTTTGACAGTTAAAAAAAACTATTAACTACGTTTAATTAACTATGAACTTACCATTTATAAATGATGGTTATTATAAAATGTTACCAATGAAACTTAATTGAATACGATACGATACCATACGATACAACTTTATTGTCGGTTTGCACTGAAATTCATTTTGCGTCCATAGGCAGCTGTTTGAGAAAAAGTACACATACAATAGACACACTGTTACCATAAACAGACAGACGAGTAAGAATGAAATTGAACATAAGTCCGTTTGTAAGTCTAAGCTTCTTTGTGCACAGGTATAGTGCAAGCCATAACTTTTCTTAAGACACCACACAAACACTGATGTCCGTGCATATGTCTGTCTGTGAGTGTTTGCGTCCCTCCTTCAAAGTCCTTTCATATGAATCCATGACCATATTTTCTTCTTTTTTACAATCCCCTATCTCCCTGTTACAAGCACTATTTCAAAACTCCTCTTCATGCACCAAATTAGTGGCTATTGAGGGATCGTAATTCTGTCAGCAATTTGTATCCTGTGGTCATGCACAGAGCAAAATGTCCCCAGCCTGAAACCATTACATCTTGCTGAGGGGGGACCTTATTGGCTCAAGATGTGAAATAATGGAGGCTATTTGTATGGGATATGGTATTATCAGTAATGGCTTTCATGATGTTTCAGGAAGTCACCCACTACACTGCCTGTAAGTGGTTATGTATGATACTGCCATAACTGAATGTCATCTTTAGTTTGAAGAATTCCACCTCGTGTAGACGGACATGGCCCATTCATGTACTTACAAGGTGCAGCCAATTCATTGCCAGTGTGATGAATCTGTCTTTATGGCTGCTGCACATTCCAATGTCTAAAAGTTGATATTGCCAGCCACTTGGTTTGCACCATTTAACATGACGTATGGCTTCATTTGAAGTTGCCATTTTCTAGAGGTCCCCGCCTGGGACAAGGTTATCGTTTCCTCTGATATTAGAGCTCGTGAACGTGTAGTGTCGAGCTGAAGTCAAAAGTAACAGCTGTGAATATTTCCTTCACAAAACATGTAACATTGATGTAATAATTGGGATTTACACACATTTATTTGTGTCTTTACTTGCAGATTTTCTTCAGTCTTTTGGGACAGTTTTTTCTTTATAGTGTTTAAATGTAAGATTGAAATCTGGTGGCAGGAATCTTTGTATTTACATTATTTGATTGCATATTAGAGAGACATTTTCCTCTCTGAAAGAGAGATAACTTGTGGCTATGTGTACTCAACCGTGAGGCAAAAACGTGTTGGGAGCTCTTGGAAAACAGGGAATTTTAAAACAAGTAGCACATTAGGAAGGAAATATTAAAAGGCCTCTATTATAGTGGCTAAATCATTAAAAATGCCAACATGTTTCAACTATGCAAGGTCTTTGTCGGGGCATTTTCCTCTCATTGGTATTTTCTTCTGGTGTCGTCTCTAATCTAGAGATAATATAGACAAATCCGGCGACTGCTTTGTGTGTTCGACCATCTAGCGGCGTAGTCATAGTGACTCACTGTCTGCCAACAGTAGGAACCGGGGACTTTAAGCCGAATGTGTCTGTGGTTGTTTGTAGAAACTTATGTAAATGGTTGGTTGCAGGTAATAGTATATATTTAAAATTGATTAAGGTCAAATTGAAGGCTTTTTTAAGGACACAGCTGCCGTCACTACGAGCAACCATGACGCATTCGGCTGAGAGTCAGTTAATGTTAACGTGGACAGCAGACACTTTATACGTGTACCGTTTGTGATGCCGACCGCATGATGTTTACATTGTGGTCATTACTGTAGTTTGCCCCTAGTTAGAGCAACTAACGCTATATTACACAATAACGCCACAGTTTAGTTAATTTAATTTGTTATGTGGTGCCACCGCAGCCCCCAGACAGAGTCTCAGCCTACTAACGTCATTAACGTCACATTAACTAAGCAGTGTTAACTTAGCTCAATCTTTTTTCAGCCACGGACTCCACGCACAAGATATGCATGCATGTCCTTTGGAATAATTTGACTTAGCCTATTTTTTAATGCTTCTATAGTTCAGCTATGTGAAAGAACAACACAAGAGAAATGTACTAGAAAGATATTAGACACATATTAAACATATTTGCAGATTCTAAGAGTTATAGATATGTTGGATTAGAATTCATGAACTATATAGAAAAGTAACGTTACATAGAGAGTAAAGGTAAAAGTAGAAAATTGTACACTTCTGAGGACAGCTTGCATTCAAATGTGTGCATATTGTAGGGAGACTCCACCACAGTAATGGCAACTTACGCCCGGTACTTCTCCGGATTTGTGTATAGTTCGATCATTGAGATATAGTTAGATTATAGATCACAACTTCAAGATTCTGTGTGCCGACTTGGTTGCGGGTGGAGTTGAAGTGTAACCAGCGAGGTGAGAGAGTGAGTAAAGCGGAAAAGGAGCTGCAATGACGTGAACAAAAAGGTCTTGAAGGACATTCAGCCCCGTGACGCATGTTTTCTCAGCGTGTTGATCCATCAGCTCATCTCTCATTTGACATGTTGATCAGAATTTATATTTTCGAGGAGCTTCCTAGCAGCACACGATTTTTGGCTGTAGCTTCATCGCTCAGTTTCCAAATGGCATGGCCGTATTATGATGGGATGCGAAACACCACTCCAAATCCCCATTGTTCTGCCCTCTCTGTGTTTCCGAGGCAACGGTCTCCTACCATCTGGAAGGCCCTCATCCCTCAGTTCCTCTCACTTTCCTCTAATGGGTTTCTCCTCTGTCCTTCTCCCATCTAATTTCCTTTTTCTTTCAGTACTGTTTCTCTTTTTTATTCTCTGACATCTTTTTTCCTACTTTTTTTGTGCTCTAATTTGATTCTCTCTCTCCTGTTTTCCCCGTTTCTTTTTCTCGTACTTTTCACTTTAAGTACTTCCCATATTACCGTATTCTTTCATTTGCTCTCCGCTATCCTCGTTTTACCCTCCGGTGGTCATTTTCATCTCATTCCCTCCTGGCTATGTCTTTTTTTTCTCTCTCTCT
>CAKAOI010051434.1:0-90861 GCA_916701655.1 Sebastiscus albofasciatus | reverse complement strand
TATGAGCATTGGTGAAGGAATCTGAGACCAAAGATTTTCATTGCCAATGACTGAATTGACAAATGACAAATGACAAATGAAGAACCTTGAACCTTAAAGTACAGGACAAAAATGCAAAAACTGGGTTCGCGGAATTGCATTTATGTCAACAAATGTTTTATATTTTGTCAAAATTATCGAAGACTGGTGATTATCCCATTTGTATGAAATGTGACAATAAAATCACATCAGTTGTTGCATGTCTACTTGAAGACCTATTTATTGTTACTGTGCAGGATAGAAGCACTATGATTGGCCCATAAGATGTTAATCTGTGTGGGTAAAAACAACAAGATCCTTGTGGAACTTTTGGAGGTTTTTCAATTTGAAACTGTGGAGGAACCTCCTAAGGTGCTCTGAGGAACCTTCAAAAAAAGGTTCAAGGTTCATCCTGATAGGTGAGGATGCCCTAATCTATCCCAGATGTGCACTGAATATCAAAAACCAGGGCTGCCTTCAAAAGGTGATCGTGGAGCAAGCAAACTTCCAAATGTACCAAGTGAGCACATTTTTACCTCCACCAAGGCCAAAGGCCTAGGAAGGAGGTTATGTTTGTTTGTTGGTTTATCCATTTGGATGATAACTCCAAAAGTCAGCGGTGAATTTGAATTAAAGTGTTTGGAGGGGTGGGGTGTGGCACAATGAACAATCGATTAGATTTTGGTAGCAATCCAGATCATGATCCGGCTTTGGGAATTCTGTTTAATAACTCTGCTCAGCCTGTGCATTAACACCACAGGCCACCACAGGGGGGCAGCGACGTACATGAAACCTGCCTTGGCGGAGGTCTGCGCTCTCCAAGTGCACTTCTAGTTTAAAGGGAGTTCAAGCACCAATTTTGCATCAGTCTTTCTTGCAACACAGCAATTTCATAAGATTACGATGTGCAATTCGTCAGCGCATCTGATTTGGAAGTTACCTGATCATGTTTACCACGTGAGCAATGTTTTTTGCAGTAAGTTATATTGTTCATCCAATTATATACAATAAGAAATAATAGAAATATATTATTTGCAAGACTGATAAGCAAAAGAAAGTCCCACAATTTCCAGTAGACATGATGGGACTAATGTATTTCTGTACTCACCTATCCAAATGAACCACACTAAAGGAGTAATACACTCCACAGTTCCATTAAAACAAACAAAACACAGCAGGTATACAAGAGCCCTCCCTATGAAGGACTGCTGGTGCTCTTACCTTTTAAGGAGCAACTGGATTTCCATTGAAGAGGTAGGGGAGCGGGAGTATTGAAGCACCGACGTCGAGTCCTAAGGGGAAAACAAACTTGGATTAGTTTTCATAGCAATGATGGCAAACTTTATTTGAAGAACCTCAAATAAAATTCTAAATACCTTTGTGTGTCTCCTCACATTCCTGGCTGAGCGCCCTCTGGTACCGGAGTACAATCTCCTCCTTTTGGCCTCTGCAACTATCTTCTCTGCTGCTTTTCCAGTGACCTCCACATCAACTTTATAGATGTGCCACATTTCAGAGGAAATCTAAAAGACAAATATTTACATACATTACAAATTTACTGATACATACATTGATATTTTTAATTTTTTTGATAGATATTTTAAGTTTAGTTTTTAGGCATTTTTGCCTTTATTTTATAAAAGGGACAATAGGAAGAACAAAGGGGGATGACGTGCAACAAAGGTCCTAAGCTAGCATTGAACCGGTAATGTTACAAATACATGGTATGAGCCTTTGACCACTTGGCCCAATGGGACACAGAGAGATGGTTACATTTAGGGAGACAGATCTTACAAGTTTTGATAGCATTGCAACAGAACCCTCATGTTTTATTTGATCAATATCATCTTTTGCCATTAAAGATTTATTGTTAGTCAGTTTAGACTGAACAAATAAACTCTTGTTCCTCCGTTTGTTAAATCAGATTATTACACGGCTGTGTTGAATACTTGATTCTGATTGGTCAATCGCGGCGTTCTGCGGTCTATAATTTCTCTATAACAGACCGTTGCTATGTATAACAGACCATTACTATGGGCGCAGTTCAGATGTCGGACTGTGGGGGACCATTTTTGTGACAAAAAAATATTGATTTCTTAAGTAAGTAGCCGTGTAATAAGCGGGACAATGTACAGCTAGCGGGTCATTGCTGTGAAAGAATACCCTTCAGGGCGATGAGAGACCTGTCGGCTCGCTGTACATTATCCCTTACGTATGGGCTCTCAGGAGGTTAGAGGTAATGTTACACAGAAGATCTGACGTAATACACGCAGATAGTGTGTTTTAAGCCTGTGTAGGTCAAGCGGTCGATGAGGAAGTGCGTTATGACATTTATTGATTGACTGAATGTTTGTTTTGTAATAGGTTTCGTAAACAGTATTTGCTCTGTGATGCAAGGGAAAGTTTTACAGAAATCTGACAAAGCAAACCTAATCTAATCAAAAACACTAATTTGGAATTAGTTAAACATTTGGCATGTAGTTATGGTCAGGATAATATTGTCTGCATTTTTGCTAATAAATGAAATGGGATTCTTAAGAAAGCTGCTCAGGTTTTATCGACACATGTAAGCCTTCAATTGCTACCAAACAGTGCTGTACAAAACACTACTTCGGAGGTGAACTGCATCAAATTCCAATGTTTGAATCAATTTAAACAAATAAAAAAAAACTGCAAAAGCCTTTTGACTTTTAAGTAATTTTTGTGAGCTCCATTCTGCAGAGCAAAATAGGAGGAAAGATTGTAAGTTGTAAATAATTACTGTAAATAAATGTCATTCTTTGAGTGCCTTAATGCAAGGACATGTTTGATAATTGTTACCTGAATTATTTAAGTTATTTTTTACAACTTACATTTGTTGAGCACTTTTTGGAAGAATTGATTTTATTTCTAATCCATTGTGGGTAGAATGTGAGATTTAGATGATGCATTTAATCTTTGCAAAAGAAATCCTAAAATTGTTGCACCCCTACCAGCTAACATGTTGAATCAACAACTAACTGAGTCGTAAATATTCATAATATTGTGTCCACCTCCTATAACATTTACAAGCACTCGAGATGTCTGACAGCAAGTGAAGGCATCAGTAGTAATAGGGCAGTCCAGGGGTCTCTAAGCAACCTGCGGCTCAGGAGCCACATGTAGCTCTTTAGCTCTTCTCCAGTGGCTCCCTGTAGAGTTTGGAAAATGGAAATGAATAACTGTTTTTTGTTTACATTTTCATTTTTATTTATCATTGTTGTAGGTCTTTGTTACGATGGTACGACGGAGTATTAGGGCCACATTGAGGAAAAAAAATTAATCTGAGATTTCGAGAATAAAGTCACAGGCTTACGAGAAAAAAAGTCAGAATATTATGAAAATAAAGTCATAAGATTAAGAAAAAAAAGTCATAGTATTATGAGAATAAAGTCAGAATATTCTAAAGTAGTAATTTTAAGTGTTATTTTAATTTTTTCTCATAAATTATGACTTTTTTCTCGTAATATTACGACTTTTTTTCTCGTAGAATTCCGACTATATTCTTGTAATATTACAACTTTTTTCACGTTAAGTTTTGACTTTATTCTTGTAATATTATGACTTTATTCTGTAAATCTCAGATGTTATTCCCTCAATGTGGCCCTAATAATCCATAGTACATTTGAACTTTGGCCCTCACTGCATTAGACTTATATACTATATACTTAGAATATAAACTGTTACCTTCATCACAATGCTCTAATGTTTTGCAGATCCAGACAGATTTTTTATTTATTTTTTTGTCTAAAATGGCTCTTTTGATAGTAAAGGTTGCTGACCCCTGACGTAGGTTATGTTCTGTCTCTTTTCAGATTAATTTGTGATTACATTTTGAGAATGTTTCACTTGATTTTGTTGTTGGTAGTAAAACAATAATTGGTTAGGTTGTTACACAATATTGGCTATGTGTCAACCAGTATAAAAAAAAAAAAGTCAGCATCACGTTTCCTTTGAACACCTGAACTCTTCCATGTTTTTCTATCACGTGAACACATTTGGGTCAATATGTCCCAACATGTATGTGACTGTGGAGCAGTGTGGCCTGTGGAGGTCAGTGGAGGTCAGTGGTCTCCAGAGGTGTGACACAGCAGCCAGGCGTGGCTCCCGAGCGGTGCGTCTGATTGGCGGATGGACTTTAGGTGTCTGGGTGGTACCTCTGTGGAGCGTCGAGCAGCGCTCACTGCAGCAGAGTCTGAAGCTGAAGTTGAAGCGCAATGCCTTGTTTTACTGTCCACATCCGAGATGAGTGGCTGGCGGTGCCATGCCGGGATACTACCAACACCATCCAGTGGCTCGGACACGAAGCTCTCAAACGATACATGAAGAACAAACCGGACAACGGCGGCATCAAGGCCGTGAAGGACACTCGGTTTGTGGTGCGCAGGTGCCAGGGTCTGGGTCTGCTGGACGCGGACGACACCGTCGAGGATGTACTGGAGGATAATGACTTTGTCGAGCTTGGTAAGTGACTATGCATATAAAAAAGTGACTGTATGCATATAAAGAAGTAAAAAGTGACTATGCATATAAAAAAGTGACTGTATGCATATAAAAACAGTAAAAAGTGACTGTATGCATGTAAATAAGTGACTATGCATATAAAAAAGTGACTGTATGCATATAAAAAAGTGACTGTATGCATATAAAAAAAGTGACTGCATATAAAAAAGTGACTGCATATCAAAAGTGACTATGCATATAAAAAAGTGACTGTGCATATAAAAAAGTGACTTTGCATATAAAAAAGTGACTATGCATATCAAAAGTAACTATGCATATAAAAAAGTGACTCTATGCATATAAAAAAGTGACTATGCATATCAAAAGTGACTATGCATATAAAAAAGTGACTGTGCATATAAAAAAGTGACTATGCATATAAAAAAGTGACTGTGCATATAAAAAAGTGACTGTATGCATATAAAATATAAGAAATGTATAGGCATCGCAGTTTGGGGGCAGTTTTGCCACTATAGTTGTGCGTAATTGCGCATGGTTAGTTATGTGCCAACGATACCAGACATTAAATAAAGTGACATTATCTACCAATAAGAGGAAATGTGTACAATGTGTATTATTATCCTGTTCTTACAGCTATTGAAGGCGACACCATGTCTCCTGACTTTATCCCGTATGAGCCTGGAGTTTCTCATCTGTATCCTTAAACGTGTGTGCCATATTAATTATTAGTGGGTACTTGGGTACTAAAGTTACTAGGTACTAAATCCCATTTATTAAATCAGTTTTTAATTTGGTTTATGCATGTACATTGTTTTCAATTGTAGGTAACACTGACTTTTGAAAGAATAAAATAAATTTCAGTCATATATTTAATAAAAAACATTTTGTAATTATCATTTCTGTAATAAAATAACACAGTATAGGGCAACGTTTTATTTGGCTGAACGTTATCCTTAATTAAATTATGTAAAATAGCACAGCAGCATACAGAGAACCCGGAGAGGTAAGTGTTTATTTTACCCATTCTCTATTAAAATTTAAAACCCATTTTACCGACTACTTCTGTGTAACGCGGCTCTCCTTGTACAGTTTATTTCCTTGGATGGCAACAGCCTGTCATCGACAGATCTGGTCAACTTAGGAAGGGGACTCTACAAGATAAAGGTAATGATCAACAAATTGTATTTGTTGTCATGGCTGGACAGTGTAATCTTTGACTTTTCGTAATCATTACCTTCACTAATGTTTTCAGCTGACTATGGAGGCAGAAAAAAAAGTTGTGCAATCCAGAGAGCTTTTGGACACCATCGTCAAAGAAAACAAAGGTAGGATAAAGACCTTAAATGCATTGATTGGCTATCCAGCTATTGCAAAAATGCAGTATTTCATCAATGATCCCGTGTAGTGAGTTCTCTGTATTTCTCTGTGTTCCTCCAGTTGTCTATGGAATCACAACAGGTTTTGGCAAATTTGCCCGAACAGTCATTCCTGTCAGCAAGCTCAAGTAAAGACGATATTTTACTGTCCGTTTTCTTTGTCAGTGTTAGATTTTCTGTTGGAGAATGAGCAGTTTTTATGTGCTGATTTGTGCTTGTCCCACAGGGAGCTGCAGGAGAACTTGGTGCGGTCACACTCCGCAGGTAATAAAGCTCTCTGTAAAGATACATTTTTAGTCTAGAATTTAAAATTTCAAAATATTCAGTGCTAGGTTTGATGTTATGCCATGGTGTGTAGGTGTGGGGAACCCGCTAAGCCCAGAAAGGACCCGCATGCTGCTCGCTCTGAGGATCAATGTTCTGGCCAAAGGGCACAGTGGAATTTCTCCGGAAACGCTTCATGCCATGATCCAAGCCTTCAACGGTCAGCCACCGGCCGCACTTTACCTTATCTGACCTGACATATCAGCTGCAGTGGATTGCTGATAACTTCCTTTAGGGATCAGTATTGGGGAAGCTGACTGTCGTATGATTAATAATCTCTAACCCACTCTGCCTCTGCAGCTTCCTGCCTCTCCTTCGTCCCAGAGAAGGGAACAGTGGGCGCTAGTGGAGACCTGGCACCCCTTTCTCACCTGGCCCTGGGGCTGATGGGAGAGGGTAAAATGTGGTCTCCCAAGAGCGGATGGGCAGATGCCAAATATGTAAGATCCTGTCATAATTACTATTCCATGGTTATATAACAATAACTTGCATAATGCTGCAGGAATGTGCCTTTTGCTTGTGACAGGTTGCAAGGTCCAGTAGGAAAACATGTTTGCTTTTTGATGACCCTTGACCTTTTACATGTTTTTTCTCCCTTCATCTGTGGCCAGGTCCTGGAGGCCCATGGACTGAAGCCAATATCACTAAAGCCTAAAGAGGTACTGTTTAAAACCAACCATGCTCTCTCATGTTTGATTTACCCGCACTAAAGAACCCGACCCAGGGTTCACTGGCAATGCATTGTGCTTTCTCCTCAAGTATAGAATTTAGAAGAACAATAAGTGTTCATATTTACAATTATACAAACAACAAATATACAACAAATATAGTGCATACTACATTGTATTCTCCTAGTGGCTTCTCAAAGGACCAATATGTAACATAACTACTGCAATAAATCATAAAATCACCATGATATTGCTTTATTAAAATTGCTAGGAGCTACCAATGCAGTGTGCGGATCCCGTTTTCTTGCCTTGTGTTGATCCAGCACCTGTAAAAACCTTCCGGATGTGCATACCCCACAGCTTTTTTTAATCAGAGGTTAAGGAAACACGCAAAATTAAAATACTGGCTTCTCCGACAACAACAGTATGTTCTCCTTTGAAATTTCCATTACGGTTCAGAACGTCTGTTTTTGTTTTGGCCAGTGTGATCCCGTCCGCGGCACATTTCGACACCCCGCTGCCACATATGAAACAAATTGGCACACAAACACAGCCTTCTGCAGCCATGAAAGCAAGCAAACAACACAGATAATGTTAACGTTAGATTCTACCCGACCCGAAAAGCCTCGGCACATCTCTCTGTGTGCAGCTGGGTCAAGGCAGCGAGTATTTGAGACACACAGCCGGTGAAGTGATTTCGACTACTGCTGGTGGCCAGAGGCTAACCAGCCGGTACGCTAACACACATTAACTGCTATCAGTCACACCGGAGGAGCGTACGGGCCATGGCTCCAATGTTTTGAATTTGAACTGCACTACTCATTATAAACGCTAGCTGTCAGTGCTACATATTGCTCCTTTAAAGTGGAAACTATGTCCATCTCATTCTGTCTTTCCCTAACAGGGTCTTGCTCTGATCAACGGGACCCAGATGATCACCTCTCTGGGGGCTGAGGCCGTGGAGCGAGCCCAGGCGATTGCTCGCCAGGCAGACATCATTGCTGCTTTGACACTGGAAGTGCTAAAGGGAACCACCAAGGCCTTTGACAGTGGTGAGCAGCAGCAGTGGTGGTGAACAAAAATCACAAAAATAGATTGAAATATTTACCGCAGACTTGAAGATTCTGTATCCGTTCCATCCTTCATTTTCTGGTGTCTTCCTGCAGACATTCATATGCTGCGGCCCCACCCCGGACAGATCGAGGTGGCCCTACGCTTCCGCTCGCTGCTGGACTCTGATCACCATCCATCCCAGATTGCAGGTCAGAAGACATATTCTAAAACAGACAAGTAGCACAACATTATATAATAAGTTATTGTAATATACTTAACATCTGGGCAGCACTGTGTCCTCACAGCAAGAAGTGTGTCCTGTGTTCAAACCCATCTTTGGCTTACAGGGCCACAATGAGTGGAGTTTGCATGTCACATGTTTGTGGGGGCTTCCTCCCAAACAAAACACAAACATCTGTAAGAAATATTTCTACCACTGTGCTTGATCAAGGTACTGGTTTCAGTGCTGGAGCACTGCGGCTGCACAGCTGCTCCACAGCTCATAAATAGTTAGAATGGTTCAAATGCAAAGGGCGTATCTCCCCAGACGGATTAATGAAAGTATAGCTTTTGGTAATATTATGCCTGCATTGCACTGTTAAGCATGTAGTACTTAATGTGTGTCATCTGGTGTTGGCGTGTTTTTCCAGAGAGCCACCGGTTCTGTGACAGAGTCCAGGATGCCTACACCATGCGATGCTGTCCTCAGGTAACCTCAAGTCAAGTTTATTTATACATCCCAAAACCACAAGTTTCTCCCTCAGGACTGAACAGTTTGTACACCCTCGATCCTTACACTATCAATTTGGGAAAAAGTCTGTGGTGGATTCTCTCGTGGTAGATTCAATGAGTGATAGTCCTGAAGCAGAGCATTCAGATTTTTTAAAGTGGGAGTAGGACTGTGCTTAAAATGTTGTTCAACGGTTTCTGAGCATACCTTTTCATTTCTGTACACAGGTTCATGGAGTCACCGTTGACACAATAAAATTTGTCCAGAACATCATCAATACAGAAATCAACAGCGCCACTGACAATCCTGTATCCTTTCCCTGGCATAAAGACCAGAAAACTACACCATTACGTGAATCTAGATGTGCCACTTTTGTCTCTCAAAACTGTAAATTGGTTCAACCACAAGTTCTAGGTTCTGCCACAAATGATATACTGGATTTTATTGTAAATCAGAGGTGATTTATTTTTCTTAATGGCCGTACAAGATGGTATTTGCAGAAAGAGGTGAGACCATTTCAGGTGGGAATTTCCATGGTGAATACCCAGCTAAGGTATGCATGTTTGTGAAACATTTTTTGGGTATTTCTTGTAGATTTTGTCATCCTGTTTTTCATTGCCATTTCCTTTCTTTTAGGCTCTGGACTTTTTAGCCATTGCAGTCCATGAGCTGGCCTCCATCAGTGAGAGGAGGATTGAAAGGTTGTGTAACCCGTCTCTGAGCGAGCTGCCGGCCTTCCTCGTCAACGAGGGAGGACTCAATTCAGGCTTCATGATTGCTCATTGCACCGCTGCTGCCTTGGGTTAGTGTGCAAAAATTAAATGAATTAAAATGTAATATTAACAACAGTAAAGTTAATTATATGCTACTAACATCTGTTGAATAAAATTGATTTTTGTTGGTAGAATTAAATTGGTTTTAATATTGAATGATGAATTTCAGGTAGAATAACAAAAAGATATATGGTGTGGCATTTTATCATATCTATCTGTATTTATGCCCCCCTTTGTACTCAATGTTTTAGCATGAATTTGAACTCTAATCTTCATTTTTGTGCTGTCTAGTTTCAGAGAATAAAGTTTTGTGTCATCCATCGTCTGTGGACTCCTTGTCCACCAGTGCTGCCACAGAGGACCACGTGTCCATGGGAGGCTGGGCTGCCAGGAAGGCCCTGAGGGTCGTGGAGCATGTGGAGCAAGGTAAGCCTTTTTTTAAATCCAGGAATGATTGGATTATTGCTCCTATTAATATTTTAAAAACATCCTATTACAGTAATTGTGAGGCATAGATATGGGCATAAAATTGTTAAACGCAGAGATGCAGTGATTAAACTAACAAAATACAAATAAATCAAATGTAGGTACTCTTCAAATCAACTGCATCAAATAAATTAACCAGTCAAAAGGCCAAAATGACTGAAACACCAATGGAAAAATGGCTAACTTTAAAGCAATAAAATCACTTAAACACGCTACTATATAGTTCAGTTGTATACAGTTCAATTATCAGCACTTTTTAATAAGATCTGATAACCACTTAACTTTAAGTAAGTTTCGCAAGCAACAAGCAGCAGCGTATACAGTATAGGACTGCACAATATATCATTTTATCGTCATCACAATGTTAACTTGCTTGATAAATGCATCGCAAAGAACTGTGATATTGAATGTATATAGGGGTTGACTATTAAACTACAGGTAAAAAAACAACAACAACTAAATCAATCAATTATTTTTTTGTGGAAAAATATGTGTTGGAATAGACTGAAAAGCTAAAATCAATAGCTTATTCTGACTATTAAAAGTGGTAGTGGATCTTTAATGGTATTGGAGGAGTAATGTAGGTTGAGTCCAGGCTGCTCTATAAGGACATATAATGTCTAATTTAAATGATACTCTTAGGATTTTTAAAATGATAGGATTACAATTGACACGTTGCTAAACTAATTCAAGGATTGGATGAACTGAAGCATCTTCATTGGGCTCCACAACTCTCTCCTGAAAGCAGCAGTGGGTAGAATTGGAGCAAATATGATTAAAAAAAGTTATTTTTATAAAACAGTCACTATACTGTATCCTGACAGTAGTGCATGAGACAGGTAAACTGAAAAAATCTACATGTCCTCCAGTGCTCCTAACAGCATCTGCAAGATTTCACAGACTGGAGGAGAACAACCAATCAGAGCCGAGCTGGAGTCTGCCATCTCTGAGCAGCTGTCAATCACTCATGAACTCCAATCAAACGGTCAAACTAGGCAGCGCTGATCAAATATGAATCAATATTCTGTTACTGTAATGCCTATAACTCACCTCAAATGTTTTCAGAAACATCTTGTAGTGTACTGTTTAGCTGTAAAATGAGAAAGTTGTTGAGATCTCTTGAGGAAATATAAAGCACCGTCCACCAGCCGGAGCAAACTTTCTCATTTTACAGCTAAACAGTACACTACGAGATGATTCTGGAAACATCTGAGGTGAGAAATAGGCATTACAGTAACAGAATATTGATTCATATTTGAATCATGTTATATAATCCACTCTAATGTGTTCAGTATGCAGTGCTGACTAGACACACTGTCACCTTACTGCAAACACAGGATAGTCATTTAACACGCCAAAGGTAGTGACATCAGATGTTATGTAATGTTTTAATTTTGTGACTGAAATAAATACCACTAAAAAGAGGAATAAATAAGACATTTTTAAAACTCAAAAAGTGATTATGCATTTTATCAGATCTAATGTCTGTTTCCTGTGATCAGTTCTTGCTATAGAGCTGTTGGCAGCCTGTCAGGGCATCGAGTTCCTCCGCCCACTTAAAACCACCACTCCGCTGGAGAAGGTCTATGAACTTGTGCGCAGTTTGGTCAAGTAAGTCAAACAGATGTGGTACACAAGGTACACAACTTTCAGTCCACTGAAATGATGTACAGGATAGTTAATATTTATCCACTGTTCCACTTCTGACTCTCAACTATTCTGCCATTAACAGACCGTGGATTAAAGACAGATTCATGTCTCCGGACATTGAAGCCGTTCACCGTCTTCTACTTGACCAGAAGGCAAGTGATACAACTTACGGAGGAAGCAATGCTGATTCTTACTGTGGCTGTAAAATGTGTCCAAAATATATCTACATTTAAGCTCCACAGGGATGAAAATCAAAGACAATATGGTGATTTTTTTTAAGTAACGTTGTGTTAATGTTTATATTTTCAACTCAGGTGTGGAACGTGGCCAAACCTTACATCGACAAGTATCAGACCGAGTACATCCCTGAGTCCCGTCCCATCTCTCCTACCGCCTTCTCTCTGGAGACTCCAGCATCTCCGAGGAAGCGTTGCCGTCATGAGTGAAAACCATTTTGTTACTTTGCAATAACTATAATTAAAAGCATAATTTATTGAGACTTGTGTGGATTTGAGTGAAAACTACCTAAAATGTTTGACTGAAGACCAAAGATTGATTTGAAGATGTTTTGACCCTCGTAGACTGAATTCACACTTTGATTTCTGACATTTTTAATCATTGAGGATATCTTGGTAACTTAATAATTGGGTATTTCTCTAGTAATTATTGGGCGTATAGCTTGCCCTGCACCGCTATGCACTAGAGTTGTATTTATCTACACTTTTGTTGTCCCTTTAAAATGTGCCTAATTTAGTTTTTTTGCCACATGACTACCTCAGCCATTGTACCATTTTCATATCAACTAATGATGTAGCACAAACATTACTATGATTAAATATTTTTTTCTGTAGTAATTATATTAAATCTTAAATGAATGTCATCTGTACATTTCCATCTTAGAGAATACAACAATAAAAGTTTCTAAAGCTGCATTCTTTAATGTTAAATAATTCATGCTTTCTGCTTACTATTCCTATTAATATGTTTGTACATTTAGGGCATGTTTGTGGTTGACAGAAAATATATTGCTTATTGATACACTAACTTGTTTCTGGTTTGTTATTATAGTCTGTTAAGGTTACTTTTAGTAGTAGTAGTAGTAGTAGTAGAAGTACTGATAGTAGTGTTTGCAATAGCAGTAGTGATCTATCTCCTATCACTGTTCCACCACCGATATTACCTAAATACATTTACTCAAGTACTTAAGTACAATTTTGAGGTACTTAACTTAACTTAAATATTTCAATTTTTTTACTACTTTATACTTCTACTCCACTACATTTATCTGACAGCTGGAATTACTAGTTACTTTGCAGATTCAGATTTTACAAACAAAACGTGATCAAGATATAAAATTGATACTGTGCTATAGATTAAACTATCCGACAGTATATAAAGAAGTTAAAATGTGCTCCACCAGCAGGTCTAATAAATCTGTAAAAGCACAAGTCATAATATTGCAATAACATGATATATATTGGAGCTGCACTGATTAATTGATTAGTTGTCAACTATTAAAATGAATCGTCAAGTATTTTGATAATCGATTAAATCGGTTTGAGTATTTTTTAAGACAAAAACAGTCAAAGTTCTCCGAATCCAGCTTCTTAAATGTGAATATTTTCTGGTTTCTTTACTCCTCTATGACAGTAAACTGAATATCTTTGAATTGTGGACAAAACAAGACATCCGAGGATGTCATCTTGGGCTTTGGGAAACACTGATTGACATTTTTCCCCATTTTCTGACATTTTATAGACCAAACAACTAATCGATTAATCAAGAAAATTATCAGATTAATCGACAATGAAAATAGTCGCTAGCTGTAGCCCTAATATACTGTATATAATAACATAACTCTCTGAGAGGGACCATTCTCCCAAACAAGTATTACTTTAATACTTTTAGTGTGTTTTGAGTGGTAGTGCTACTTTTACTTAAGTAAAATATATGAGTACTTACTTCTTCCACCACTGGGTAATGTCAGAATCAGAACCAGAAATACTTTATTGAGCTTTAATTTACAGAAAACCTATAAAAGAAATAGTTAGCATGAGCAACCCATCAAAAAAATCCAAACAATGAATATCAGCCTCACAAGAACGTCATCTGGTTTTCTTAATCAAAAGATATTTAATCATCTTTCAGTGGAGTGTCTAAGTCACATACACAATGTGTTCTTGGGTTATATATTTACGTGTTTTTGTTCTCTGTGTGCTGAACCGTAGGGAAGTTAGTTTAACAGAAGCTTCCTAGTCCAGTTAAACAGCACCTACCTGTTTGTCCAGGCTGAAACGCCCACACTGCCACCCTGAGGTGCTGTGGTGAAACACCTGAGGAAGATAAAGTGGCATATGTCACAAAACAGCAAAGGCAGCATTGGTCAACAAATTCAAAGGTTACACAAACAACTCACCACAGATAGTAGCACAAGGGGCAGAAGTCTGTTGTGCACATAAATAGTCCAATCTTACAATAAAGACTTTGTCATTGTGTGCTTAGCTTTCATATGTGTCGTTGCAATCTCACTTCCCCCCCAAAACATAACCTCAAACTAAGCTGAATTAAGTTTTCTGCACAGATTTGACTTTACTCATCATTGAATGAAGGCAAAAATGTGCAACACAAACCACAATCATACAGTCTTAAGCAGAGAGGAGTCTTTTAAAAGGGGTAACAACAGAATAAAAACATTGCCACCATTATTTCTTACAGTTCAGGCCCATGTTAGAAGTGTTGTAATCTAATTGCTCTTAAATGGCATAGCAGACCTGCGATTGTTTCAAAACATCCATTCGTCCATCCAATCTGAGCAAACCAATAATCCCATTTAAAGTTGTAGCTAGTTTGCAAAAGTTACAATGATTTTTAAGTACTTTTTATTTATTTTTTTCAATATTATATTTATTGTTTTTTTGTTCATTTTGAAACAACAGAACAAACATTCACAAACGTCCCCAATAATAACATCCTCTTTACAAAGAAACTTAACAAACCTAATATTAATATAGAATAAGCCAGTATAAATACAGGAAAAAAACACATTATATACAAAAATAGATATATAAGTAAAAAGAATATACACAAGTAAAAAAAGGAAAAATTAAAAACGATAAAATAAAATAAAAATCTATTTATATATACATATGTATATGTAAAGTACTTTTAGTTATTCGATGTTCTTATAAATAAACCATATTATACAATTTTCAGTTAGCTTTGCAATCTCATAAATGTATGTACTCACTTTCTAACTAGTAAACACGAGGCAGAAATGTTTGCTTTCAGGGCAAACAGTAACTGTTATACAAATGGTGACGATTAGATGGCGCTATAGAGCTGAAGTTATAGGTTTAAAAGTTGTAAAAGAGAGAAAAACAAGACACAGAGACAGGTGTAGACAGAGCAACATTTCCTGCCACAATGTAGCACATATGAAGAAATTAGGAAAAAAATATTTACAAAAATTAAATGTAAACTCCAAGATTTTGATTCCCTCTCTGACCAAATTAAAATACAACATCTACTTGGAGAAAATAGTGTCATCGCCATAGAAGCTGCAGGATATGTCAGTGCATGTTACAGCCTAAGAGACAACCACAACAACAACAACAACAACAACACCACATAATAGATGTAACTCACACTTTGCCTTTTATTTACTCCTCTACCTCAAGTTGTTTTTTTTACATTTATCCTTTGATATTGCAATATATTGTTATTACTTGTTTTTTATTAGTTTGTTTGTTTTATTGACACAACAAACATTAATTACTTATTTGTTTTCTTCCATTAAGCTAATACATGTTCTTTATATTATATTATATCTATATATTGTAATTTGTTTAATGAATTGTATATATATATGGTTTTTGTTGTTTTTTTATTTATATTTATTATTGAACTGACACTTTTGCAATATTATTCACCGTAAATTGAATTGAAATGAAAAAGAAAAACAAAAAACTTGTCTCCTTCGAGCCGGATTCGAACCAGCGACCTAAGGATTTCAGCTTGATACCACTACAGTCCTCCGCTCTACCAACTGAGCTATCGAAGGGACGCTGAGATCCCGTGTTCACACATCGGTATTTAAAGCCAACCTACATATGATTACTATTATTTTATTAAATAATGTGGGTCCTGATAGTTCGCCTCTCAGCATAACTAACATCTAACTAGCATGCACTAGCTAACGTTAGCTAGCTTCAGAATTAACAGCTAGCTAATTAACCTTAGAGTTAGCTAAACTGTAGTTTCGCACCTTGTTTTGCAACAAAAACAAAGAAAAATACAACAAAAAAAAGTTTTTAAGAAAAGACATTTTGCAAAATGGCAAACCCACGACCCATCCTAATAATAACAAACTAACAAATCAGCAACATTAACATTACCTTAGTTGCCTTGTACACAGACACCAGCAGGTGTGTGATAGTTAGGTCTCTCAGTGATTCACTCTGGAGGAGTTGAGGATTGGTGGTTTACTCAAGCTGCACCTGAGCTGTATAATCAGGGATGGGTTGACCTCTTGACCTTTTTTCCTGCTGGTCCAGGGGTCAGTGTATCTTCTAAACACTGATGTACTGACAGCTACTATGTTTCTGCTCTGAAACAATTTAATAGAACAAACTCATTTGATAGACAGGAGCAGAACATCTCTGTAGAAAGATGCATATTTGCCTACAAATGATTAATTTGTCTAAAACCCCAACAATTTATATTTATGAATGTCATTTCTATTGACCAAATTACTGCATTGTTCCTTTTTTCAAACTAAATCCAACTTTAACCACTAGGTGGCAATATCTTACCATTTTCTCCTTGAATCAACACACCTACTATATAATAATAATAATAATAATAAGAAAAATTATTATTATTATTAATAATTTAATTTATTCAGCACACTTTAAAATACAACAAAAATCTCAAGGTGGTTCACATAAAGGGGAAAACAATCATAATACAGCGTTAAACAATTTACACAAAAAGAAAACCATGTGATTAAAAGTGTTAAAATAGGATAAATAAAATCATAGACACAATATATGCTATATAATTAATTCCTTAAGAAAAATATGATTTTGGGTCACGTCAAATCATTTCCTGTTTTGAAGTTCACTTATTTTTTTTAAATTTATAGCGTGTGCTTCACTTCAGGACCTTTCCAGTGGTTTGAGTATCAAGACAGGTTTACCAGATAAATGCATGTAATGAGGATTTTTCAGGTGTTGTATCACAATCCTCTTATGTTTTTGTCACAATGACAGATCAGCCTCCAACGTCTGCCAGTAATGTGATTGCTGTTAGTTTGGCCATGAATCTCTGAAACAATAAGGAAGTAAGAAAGTATACTTTATTAATCCTTCAAGGGGAAATTCAATTTCAAACAGCAATTCCACACATTATTACATGCCAGAGCCAAGCAATGGATATGCCACCTGCAGAATCAGCCTTTCGCCAGGCTCACTAAACCCAGATATTGGTATCAGTGAAAGAAAAAGGCCAGCGCTGGAAAACCTCAGTGTCTTCTGACAGTACAGGTATAGTGCTTTACTCTATGTGAGTATTTCTACTTTATGTTACTTTCTACTCCACTATATTTCAGAGGAAACTCTGAGTTGTCTTCCACCACTGGGAAAGGGTCATTGAGATGTAAACTGAAAATCAATGACTCTGAGCTGAAAAGCAATATAATTGCTTTCAGCAAGATTTATTAAAGGCTTGTAATGATAAATAGCAATGCTTGCTGTCAGACTGCTCTCTCTGTACACGTCCACTCACCTAAGAGGAAGATATATTCATGTTGTCCTGACCTGTTTCACAGAAAGGCAATGTGTTACACGTGTAGCTGCTTCAACATGAGTACATTACAACAACATGAGGACAGACATGGAGGCTAAAACAGGGTCACACTGGTGAGGCAGCAGACATTCCTCGCATAATACAGGCAGGCTCAAATCTCCTCCATCTCTTTCTGAGATTATCATCCTTTCAGCCTCTCAACGGAGAATCCACGAGGAGCTACAGTACTTAACCTTATCCGCCTGAGGTAAAATCTTCAAGACATGTTACCATCAATCATAACCAACTATTAGACGGCTTCACAACACAAACATCATGCTTATCCTCAATCTAGCTGCAATTTTCAGATGTTTTATGGCTTTTTTTCCTCATTGAAGTGTGTTTAAAAGCAGTAAATACGACAACTAAATGGAACAGTAGGTGGAATTTTAGGTGGAAAAGCCCAAAGGCATCCTCATGATTAACAACTGCCAGCGGTCTTCAATATGCTTTCCAAGGTCACCATGTCCGTCACATCCTCACAGGCCATGCCATGTGACCCATGAGGGTATTTGTAGTGTTTTGTTATGCACCACATACAATGGAAAACAGTCTCTTTGGGCTGTCTTGCATGGGCATTTCCTAATGAGCCCTGCACAATGGAGATCAAAACACTCTGACATTGTGCCAACCACTTCCACACTGCATGCCAACGCTATAAAGTATACACTAGCTAAGTAGTACCTTTTATAGTGCACTGTTTTGGAGGTTAGTGTACAATAGATTTATTTTCTACATTATGTGCTGACAGGAAATGACAGAACTATGCGTGCGCCAGTGAATGTCAATTGAGCTGCAAGTAATATCATATTTGAAAATGTCCCAAATAGCAAGTGAGCATGTCTTTTCCTATAGCCTTTTCTGGTTTACATTAGGGAGGACATCCAGCTGCTCACTGCTTCTTAAACTGTCCAAACTGTTCTTTACTCCCTTTCTGTGGGATGTAAGAATCATTACCAGTTAGACTTATATACCTTTACTATTATGAGTCTTCATTGCCTACAGCTTTAACCATGTTTATTTGTATTTATTTAGTTTGGTTTATGTATACAAATTTATTTTACAACCATTTTTGTTTTATATATATCATTATATATATTATATATCTTTCCTTTTTTCTTTTCCTTATGTTTTTTTTCTTTCTTTGGTAAGCAAATTTCAATGTCATTGTTGTCTTTTTGTTTTGGAAAAAACAATACAAAAAAAAAGAAAAAAAGTTCTTAACAAAAGTGTTAAACAGTGTACCCAGGTAGGGTAAAATCAAATCTTATACATGGAAATATAATAAAAGAAAAAGGACAACACCAGCAAGGGAGAACAAATAAAACAAATACAATAAAATAAACATGTAATTATAACATTTAATTGTGTTTTTTAAGTATTTAGTGTTGAATGTAGGAATGTATCTAATATAAAGTCTTGAAGGAAAAAATTAAATGTGTATTCTTTTAGAAAAACTGCATTTGTGAGATTGAAAAACAAAAGTCGTTTCCTGAACTAATCTATATATGTGTTTTCCAGGAGCATCACTGTTTCAGGCTATGATAGGAGCTTCCACTTTAGGAATTCAATACAACTTATTGTCCACTATAGTGGATTTAAGTACATCCTCACAGAATACAACATTTTGACATTAAAAATCCCAACAACAATGATTTGTAAAGCTACATTATTGCTGATGTATGACATGGGGATCTCCAACAATAGTATGAATGATGATACAAGCGATAGCAAGAAGAATTCATGTTTAATATTCCAACATCTATGTGGAGTGAAAGGTGAAATGAAGGGGAACATTGCATTTGGTTATTTTCCAGTGTTATTGTACCAGACAAACCTTTGAATGTGCAGTGTGTAGGATTTGGCTGCATCTAGCGGTGAGGTTGCAGATTGCAACCAGCTGAAACTTCAGTTGTGTGTCAAACGTCTAGGAGACCTATGGTGACCGACGCAAAGACGCAAAGATGTAAATGGTCATATCTGGAGCCAGTTTGTTTTGTCCGTTTTCTCCGTATGTAGATATAAACGGCTCATTCTAAGGAAACGAAAACACAACGATTCTTATTTTCAGATGATTATACACTAAAGAAAACATAGCTATAAATATTATATTCCATTTCTGCCAATAGATCCCCCTAAATGTTACACACGGGCCCTTTAAAATGTTCACAATTAGTATTTATTATGCAAAAGGGATCAATAGTAATTTCCGCCTGTTTGGCTGCCAGTCTGCTTTTTCAGCTCTCACCTGTCAGATACACAAAAGAAGAACTCACTCCTGGCGTTTATACGATCTTAAAACGTTTCACTGTTTCCTCTCCTGCTGTTCATTGTATTTTTTTGTATTAATCACACCATGTGGCAGATGACATGACACAGGTACACTTCAGCCCTCTATGGGTTTTCCGTCCGCCCCCCACATAACACTAAAAAATAAAACTGGGACACATCCGCCTTCCTGGCTTTTATGAAGGTGAAACTCCCACAGTTCCCCTGTTTCTGTGTCCACTCTTAAAACCAGGCTTGTGCTCAGTCATCTGTTGAGTCTTTCCTGTGCAATGTGTCAAAAAGGTGACGTAAAACATAGAGTATAAACGTCCAGAAGTGTCTGGATGGAGATGGGTTGAGGGGGAAGTGTGTGGAGGCCTTTGCTGTGCTAAGTAGTATCAAAAATCTCACTACTGTCATTGTATAATATGAATAACAAACAATGTTAATGCCAAACGAGTTACATCATGGGAAGAGTTGCATTTTAGGACTAATATTTACATAACGCAGACCCTGCTTCATTTTTGTGTCATGTCAGATCAAACCATGTGATAAAATGTGGGTGAGGGGAATGTTATGGCTATGAAGAAGCAGACAGATAGCAATGATAAACGTCATAAAGATGGAAGCGAAGAGCAAGGAAACCAGTGGCAGAAGGTGTTTAGCCTGTGGGCAAAGCACCGACTCCTCCTTGCCTGGAGCATGTCTGGCTTTTTGTCTGGCTTTTACAGCAGAGTAGACAGATTATTTGCAAGGGTTGAGACGGTTCAGTGAGCTGAAGGTACTAGGTGACATGGCAGCATGAGAGGGGGAGGGAACCATATCCTTTTACAGTCTGGAAATAAAGCAGGCCGGCGGCGCTGGAGCGGCCCCACGTCTATCATCTTATTGGGCCGTTAGACGACGAGGCCACAGCAGCACCACCGGCTGTGGAGGTCCAGCACCAGACTGTAGCTGGCAGGGAGGTGATTTAACATGAGAAGAGTATTTCATCCCAATATTTCATGTGCTGTTAAACTAACCCCTCTGACTGTGCTCTAATGCCTGACATTATTCATAACTGGACGTATCTGTAGTATTCCCATGTAAATACATGAGCTTCTTATAATCAGACAACAAAACTGGGGTAATTACTGGTTTGAGCTTTTTAATGGAATAAGAGTACAGTTTTTTCTCTTAAAGGAACAGTGTGTAGCATTTCAGGGGATCTATTATCAGAAATTGAATATAATATTCATAACTATGTTTTCATTAGCTTACAGTATAATCACCTGAAACTAAGAATTGTGTTTTCGTTAGCTTAGAATGAGCCGTTCATATCTACATAGGGAGCGGGTCCTCTTCATAGAGTCTGCTATGTTGCTCCGCCATGTTTCTACAGTAGCCCAGAACAGACAAAACAAACACTGGAGGAGTGAGCACATGGGTGCTCAGTTGGTTGCAATCTGCAACCACAACCCTAGATCCCGCCAAATCTTACACACTGTACCTTTAATGGAATAGTTGGATCATTGACTGTAAGAAGTGGACGTAGTTATCCATTGGTTTGTGAACTGCCGTTTTGAAGCCTCGAGTTCAGCACTTTGGCCGTCGCCATCTTGGTTCTTTGCAACCAGAAGTAACATGAGAGGGTGGAGCTAAGCACAACTGAATGCTGAATATGATATTTTTAGGCGACCAAAAAAGATATAATCAACCTTCAGGAACTTTAAAACACACTGTGAAAGTTCTAAGACGAAAACACGGACAACACCCAGACCGGACAACGCCGTGGTAGCGACCTGTCAATCACAAGGTACGCCCTAAAGCATCCCCTGCTTTATGGTCTATTTGACTCTAAATGGTACCATAATTTACTAAATGAACATCATGCTGTATTGAAGAAGACTTGAAACTAGCGATTGAGACCATAAACTCATGTTTACAATGTTTACTGAGGTAATAAATCAAGAGTAAAAGTAGGGTCATTTTCTCAAAGACTTCTATACAATCAGACTTCTTTTTGCAACCAGAGGAGTCGCCCCCTGCTGGTGTTAGAAATAATGCAAGTTTAAGGGTCTTCAGCATTGGCTTCACTTTTTCAGACCCCAGAGTGGCCCACTGAGTTGGACATTTTGTGAAATATTCCTACTATCTTACTTGCTGAGAGTTAGATGAGAAGATTGATACCACTCTCTAACAATCATCTAACTCTCAGCAAGAAAGGATACAAATATTTCCCAAAAGGTCCTTTAATGATTTGGCTCAGTAGATTTCAAGTTGTGTAACAGAGAACAAAACAACAAACAGCTGGAGTTAAAGAGAGTAAAGGAATTTGTCTGTCATGTAGCTTTCATCCTGCCAGGGGAATACACCACAGACTGGCCGAGATTAGACATCCTTCCTCTGCAGCATTTTTTTCACGGCGACTCCTCTTGGGATTTAAGGATTGAAAAACATGCAAGTGATGTACAAAGAGAACAGCTCAAGGTGCATCACCCCCTTGCCCCGGCGGATCATCTGGAGACAACCGAAAATAACCCATGCAAATCTAAGAACACACGGATGTGAACCATGTCCCCCTTTAAAGAGGAGAGGCCGTCACTGTGACGAGAGTAGCAGTATTCAAGGAATGTCCTGATCCAGGATGCCTTTAGGGAAGAGACGGAGAATGCTCATGACCCCCCTTCTTCTCCTTTAACATATATGAGAGGATGATTCATATGACAGCTCATATTCACTCTGAGAACACCTGACCTCATGTATTCACAGGTATAATGCATATGCTCAATGACACCGTTCCCTTTTCATCTTCACTCGTCAGCTTGTCCTGGCTTTAAAGCTTTTACATGGTATCAAATGACTATGATACATAATGTTATCCGCTGGTAAATCTACCTGTAGTATCATATGATTATTTCTTTTTGAAATGACTCAATAAGGTGACGTCACTGTTAAAGTTTTTATAAAATGGCATGCAACTGGATGATTATTGGGGTCAAGGGTTGCGTGACCCCTTCAGGTCCAGGTCTGACGACGAGGCAGGTAAAGCGTGGTTAATGATTGGCAGTTAGGAATAAGTGGTGATGTGTGGCAGGAATGCAACACAATGACATGCCTGTCGGTCAGCGCTCAAGTGCCTGGGTGGTTTGTGGAGGCAATCTAAATGTCTCACATATTGTTTTAGACCAGTGCTTTTCCTACCCATCTGATGACAGCCAGCTGCTTTCATTATGGGTGCTTATTGAGGAATGTAGAGGAAAATGCTGCTCTCAGATAAAAATCTACAGCTGCAACTAACTAATATTTTCTTGATTAATCGATTAGTTGTTTGGTCTATAAAATGTCAGAAAATGGGGAAAAATGTAGATCTGTGTTTCCCAAAGCCCAAGATGACGTCCTCAAATATCTTGCTTTGTCCACAACTCAAAGATATTCAGTTTACTGTCATAGAGGAGTAAAGAAACCAGAAAATATTCACATTTAAGAAGCTGGAATCAGAGAAATTAGACTTTTTCTTAAAAAATGACTCAAACCGATTATCAAAATAGTTGCTGTTGACAACTAATCGATTAATCGCTGCATCTGGTTCTTCCACTACAAAAATCAGTCAAGTTGTAGTCTAGGATATGTGTGTATATATTTGACCAGGAATATTTCAAACGAAACATTGGAAGGACCCCTGATTTGTCTTTGTGTTCAACTCTTCAGCTTAACTCCTGTGCTTGTTTTATGCATGTGCCCTAGATGATAGGGTGTACTGTCCTAAACCTTGAACAATTTATCATTGTCTATGTTTTATTTATTCATCTATCTATTTATATTTATTTTTGTTCACTTGGTTTTTTTTTTTGAGTGCCCTCTGGGTTTTGTAATGGGTGGAGGGTGGGTGGGATATCTTTCAGTCCAAACATGTTTGTGCAATGCATTGATTTGTATTAACAAAATTCAGAATAAACTCCGTTTAAAAAAAAAGTTGTACCCTAAATGTTAATATTCTTTGCTAATTACAAAGATAAAGACTATATACATCAGCCAAAAGGCCTTTTTTTATTTTATTTTTTTTACAACCTGGCAACCCAAAAGTAGGTTTTATACTGTAAAAATATGCATTTATTAGTTTGAGGCTAATAAAAATGGTCCTAGATGATTGTTCATTAATGGTGAAGATGTATAAATATGTTGACAATCATAATCATCATCAGAGACAGAGTAAACAAGTCTGCCAGAGGTTTGATATTGCTCATTTTGAAAGGTCTGATGTTAGGAAGCAGTGTGGGCGGGGTTAGTGAGAAGACAAGAAGAGAAGAGGAGGGCGGTGCTAACCTCTTCATATTCACAAATGTCAATGAACTCTCCACAGAGAGCAGATTGAACCCTGAAGTGCGTCGGCTGGAATAATCTCAGGATAATAAACGCTCAGACCAGACAGGCATTTCTACACCATGACAGACAGACAGACATGAGCTCACCTTCAACTCTGCTGAGATTCTTCATTTCTGGAACTATTTGTAAAGTTTATAATCGGAAAGAAAACATGTTGGATTATTAACGACTTGGATAATATCGTTGGATCAAGCTGTTAAAGGTTCCTGCTTTTATATTGGACAGGTGACTTTATGTAGAAGACAACAAACTCCTCCAGGATGAGACTGTGGACTTTACTCGTCTTCATCCAGGTGTTCATCCAGGTGTGCGCATCTTCTCCTCTGGCAGCCGGTGAGTTTGTGAGACTTTTACACACTTCATGAAGATGTGAATGAATAAAACAAGAGTTGCGCGTGTTATTCTGGGAAATCCATAATGCCCCCACAGCATCTTGTGTCCACATTTCAAGAGTTGCTCATACAAAGAGTTGTTTCATACTAATACCTGGGAGTTATGATAGACTACTCTACCCTATCATGGACCCCTCACATTGAGTTTACTTGTAAGAAGATACAGACTCAGATCATTTGGAGCCAGTAGCCAGAGTGTCCTGTTGAACTGCAGCACAGCCTGGCTCAGTAGTATATCTGTAAAACTTAAAACTAAACTTTATAGCCAAATCAAAATCTGTGTGAAGATCATCGGCCAACCTGTGACAGCCTTCTTTCAAGCAGCTCACAACAAGAGTTTACATTTTTATTGATCTCATATTATAATATATTATAATCAAATATTATAGCACCATCTTACCTAATGCTAAAAACAAAAATGCCATTAAGATATTTAAGTTATTAAATTAATATAATATTATGCATATAACACAAACTCATTATGAGCATTATGAAATGTAAATGTAATTATTTTTGTTTTGTCAGGATTTTTTTTATTGTCTATGTATCAGTTTGTATTTATGAGTATATGTCAACAAATTTCACTGTATAATCAAGTGTTACTACTGTGAAGTTCTGGGGGGATGTCTGTCAGCGTGTTTTGACGTGAATAAAATCACAATCCAATATTGAAACCTTTTCTCTGAGCGACAGCAACCTCAAAGATTACTGATCGTAGTTATAATAGAGTTTTAATTCAGTGAAGATTGGGGCTGGGATTCTTAGTCGACTAACACTCATATGATTTTGTCGAGTTTCTCCACAAAGAATCACACAAAAGCACCACTTAAATCTTGTGTTTACCAGAGATGTGATCATAAGTTTCTTGGAAATAATTCATTGAGCATGAAAAAAGCATAAAAAATTACTATTCTTCTGATCCCTTACATGTTTTAAATGGGTTATATCAACTTCTACCCCTCAAGAGGCGATTCAGAGTCCCTACATTTAACCTGCATCAGGCTAAAGAATGCTTTTGTCCATCAGTCCATCTTGTTGCTAAATAATAATTAATGTGCTGCTAAAGACATGTTAATGCAGAGGACAGATGGTAATTTTGTAATGGGTTATGTATGAATAATTGTGATGTGTTTTTTTTTGTCTGATGGTATGTCTATTGTATATGTACTTTTTCTCAAACTGAGCTGCCTATGAATGCAAAATGAATTTCAGTGCAAACTGACAATATAAAGTTCTATCGTATCGTAAGAAAAGGAGTTGGTGCAGTTCTTCTCTCACTTTAAGGTTTAGGTTTAGGGACTGTTTGTACATTTTTACACGTATAAATCTACCGGGTCGGGGTTTTAGCTGACGTGTGTCGCCTCACTGTTTTGAGCGATGCTCGTTCATTTCTATTTAGAGCGAGTACAAGTGCGAGCCCGACGCTGACTTTAGTTGTCTTAGCGGCCACAGGCGTCGCTGTTAACAAGCATTTCTGATTCTTACAAACAGTCCCTTTAACTAAGTTTATACTAAAAACTATCGCACCTCTTTCTTACCAGAGACGTCTAAATCCAGAGTCCCAGCAGCAGTGGAGAGCCGCTGCTCCGGCCGAGCCTGCAACCCCCGGATGGGTAACTTGGCCCAGGGCAGAGTGCTGAGCACCCAGTCGGTCTGCGGCTCCAACTCCTCGGAGCCCTCCTGCGTCTACAGAGAGACAGCTTCACCCCGGACTAAGGAGTCCTGCTCCTCGGCAGCAAAATGCACCAAGTGCAACTCAGCCATCCCCAGCCAGGCACACCCTGCCTCCGCCATGAGCGACTCCTCTTTCCGCTACCCGGACACCTGGTGGCAGTCTGCAGAGGGGGTGAAGGAGGAGACGCTGCAGCTCGACCTGGAGACAGAGTTCCTCCTCACTCATCTCATCCTGGTGTTCCGCTCACCCCGCCCGGCTGCCATGGTGCTGGAGCGCTCCCAGGACCACGGGACCACGTGGAGAGCACTCAGGCTCTTTGCCAGAGACTGTAAGGAGGTGTTTGGTCTGGCTGAGGGGTCTCCAGCTGGGGAGAGTGGAGCAACTTGCACCTCCAAGTATTCAGGAGCTTTCCCTTGTACCAGAGGAGAGGTGAGGAGCTGGTCTAGACAGATTCATATTTTTTTATTTTATTTTATTTAAAGGGACTGTTTGTAAGAATCAGAAATGCTTGTTAACAGCGCTTCCGGGGCTGAAGCAGGAAAAGCGGGTCGGTACCGAGGCTGAAGCAGGAAGAGAAACATTATTGCCTCCCGACTGCGCCCGCAGGGAGACGATAAGGTAACTCGCTGCAGAGCCCCATCACTTCACAAAACATGGGAAACCTCTGTTGGTCTGGAGGAGCTGGACAGTTGGACATGCGAGCGCACATATATATGCGAGCGCGCGTGGGACACCGACCCGGTAGATTTATACGTGTAAAAAGTAACAAACAGTCCCTTTAACCTTTATTTAATCAGGTAATACTCATTGAGATTAAGAATCTCTTTTGCAAGAGAGACCTGGTTCAAGACAGCAGCATTTAAACATACATTCAAGTTTCAGACGCCACAACATAAAACAAATGCAAAATAAATACATAGCATGATATCATACAAAACACATTAAAATCAAGTGTTTGAAGCCAACGTTAAAGTGAAAATATTCGAAACACAGACAGCTCCCGATTGACCGTTTCAAATAGCGGGCTGGGCTGGGTCCACATGTGATCTTAGGGGCACCAAAAATACTAGACACAACCATTTTATATGCCTCTGGAGGTAGAGGAGCCACTAATCGGAAGGTCGGTGGTTCGATCTCTGCAGTCTACATGTTGAAGTGTCCTTGGGCCAGATACTTAACCCCAAATTGCTGTAAGTGTGCAAGAATGTTTATGGCTCCTGAGGAACAGGTGGCACCTTGCAGCCTCTGCCTCCAGTAAATGAATGTGAATGTTTGAATGCTGACTTGTGTTGTAAAGCGATTTAAGTGGTCGATACACATAATAAACACAATAATACTCATTCAGTGCTAACATGCATTTTATCATTACTATGAAAGATTACAATTTCCCCTCTCTGCGGATAAATGTGGGGTGAAAAATGTACATTTGCCACAGTTAGAGGGGCCAGAGTGGGTTCCAGGCTTAGTATTACAGGGGCACTGACCCCACCTGGCCACCCCTCCACTAGAACCGTCCCTGACAAACAGAGGATAGCTAATAATAACAATAATATAGAATTAGCACTAGGACTGCCCCCTCTTAGTCATTTAGTCAACTAATCGGTCGTTTTGGTCTTATAGTCGACTGAGATTTCTTTAGTCGATTAGTCATTTCTTATGCTTTTTCATGCTGAATGACTTATTTCCAAGAAACTTATTATCACATCTTTGGTAAACACAAGATTTAAAGTGGTGCTTTTGTGTGATTCTTTGTGGAGAAACTCGACAAAATCATATGAGTGTTAGTCGACTAAGAATCACTTTGGTCGACACCAATGACCATCCATCCCAGCCCTAATCTTCACAGAATTAAAACTGTATTATAACTACGATCAGTAATCTTTGAGGTTGCTGTCGCTCAGAGAAAAGGTTTCAATATTGGATTGTGATTTTATTTCTCAGATCTGAGAGTGACCACGTCAAAACAGAACTTCACAGCAGTATGACTCTGCTCTGCTGCTGTTGTTGACCATTTATTGGCAACCAGGATGCTCTATAAGCTGATACCACACACTGAACTTACAGTCGCTGTGTAAACTGACCCCCTCTGATGGCTGGGAGACTTTTTTTTGTTAGGTCAGCCTTCAAAAGCTGCAAACTGCTTTGACATGCACAGCTAGAATATCAATGTTACCTCTGATGTTCCCTCAAAGCATTGTTTTGGAGCAGCTGTATCATCACAGGGAGGTCTGAGCCAGATAACCAGTGATGGTTAATTCATGAGCAGGCCGTTCATTCACACAGAGAGACTCTCACTGGAGCCTCGGACCACGCTGGGAGGTTCTGAATGAATATATGGCTTTGACTGATCTCATAATTGCTGTGTATTTGGAGCAAGTATGTGTCTTGTTGCTACAGTAGATGTCAGCTCTCTTGGTTAAGCCTGTCACCCTTTATAATTAGTTGCTCAACATGTAGAGTTTCAATAATAAAGTAACACTACAGACATCATATACTTACTTTAAACTCTCTGCTTGCAGTAATGAGCTAAAATATAAACATATGGTCACCACAAGTGAACTTTTTCTTATTGCAAATCAGAATTAGCTTATTTGTCAAGTGCAATGATTATACAGTGAAACTTGTTGACATCTTTTTTTTTTAATATATACTTTCTTTATTGTTCATATGCTCATAAGTACAAACAAATACATAGACAATTACAAAAAATGAAAAATTGAAAAATAAACAGAATGCATTGAGGATATAGTTTGTCAATATTTCTATATTTTTGGGGTCTCGAACTTATCCACTCATGCTTCCTTCTTTCAATTTTATTCCATAAAACACACAATTCTCATTGTGTGTCTGCCAGTTTTCAATCCTGATGTGATGAAGGGTGATGACCGATGTTTTTTCTTATCTGTGTTTTATCTGTGCACATTTTCATAAACGGACAGAGAGGATTTATCCGAAAGATCAACATTCAACTTAACTTAACGAGGGAGAACAAGAACCATTTGTCCACGTTTACATTGGAGGTAGTCTGACTTTCCTAGAATAGCAGCTATTTGAGGAACATGAAAGGCGAACCAGATTGATGCCTGTTTCTTATTTGGCAGACCAAGAAATAGAGAAACTCACATAATTTATGTTCATGGTCTGTGTTTTTTTCACTTGTTAAAGAGGCTCTTACAAGTGGAATAACAGACATTTCTCCTCTACTCTTATCTCCAGGTGATCTATCGAGCGTTGTCGCCGTGGCACTCAGTGGATCCGTACGGACCGGCCGCCCAGGATCAGCTCATGATCACCAACCTCAGAGTCCGTCTGCTGCAGCGTCAGCAGTGTCCCTGCCAGGCCAAACAGCCCGGTGCTGCCGTCCTCCCCACAGACCACTATGCCATCTATGATTTTATTGTCAAAGGCAGTTGCCTTTGCAATGGACATGCTGACCACTGTGTACCAGCCGGGGGCTACCAACCCAGCCTGCAGAAGACCAACAACATGGTGAGTGATACTCCACCAAGGAAAAGCTCTTCTGTTGTGAGAACTCACTGAGATATTGTGTCACACTGAAGATCTGCCGGTGGCTTCATTTTTATTTGTTCATGGGGTGAGACTGGGAGTAGAAGGTTTGGGGTTTTGTTCCCACCCCTCCCTTGTTACTCAGCTGTACGCTGGTATGTGCCGCTGAAGATGAAGGCTGTAGTGAAGACTGGATAGCTTTACCTACCATTACAGGGATTTAAGGATGTGGAAACCTTAATTATGGTATTCAGCCTAATGCTTTAACAGCCCATAGTCTCTGTCGAGTTATTCTCTTTACTGTAAATGGAGAATAGAAGCACTTGTTTGATGGTCTAAGGGGGTGTAGACACATTACACAGGTAGTAATAAGCTTACTATTGTGCATGTAGATGTTGGTATGTTGTAATACTTCAGAAGTGTTATGCACATGACACGACTACAGATCATACAGTTATTTAAAGAGGACTTCATGCTTTCGTGCTTTGTCCCTTTCCTTTAAGGGTATATAGTTTTTTGTGCATGTAAAAGGTCTGCAAAGTTACAAAGCCCAAAGTCCTTGCCAAAGCGAGTTACTCTCCCCCACAGAAACACTCCTGAACTGCCTGAAACGCCTTGATTGAAGTCCTGCCTTTTTTCCGTAACATGGTGATGTCACCAAGTAACACACTTGCAACATTCAGTTAACATTAAAAACAAATGTGCAAATTGATTCACCTGACAGACACCAGATGAACCTGAACAAAAAAAATAAAAGGAAATCTCTCTCTTGGGAGGTAAAGTATCTCAGCATCTTTGAGCTGGATGGAAAATTATACTGCAAAGCATGTATGTATGTATGTCACATTTTCATTATTAACATCTAGCTGCATAGTAATTACTCAAAATATATAGTTAATAAAAGTAGCAACCCTATTTGCTGTTTCGGCAACCAAAAGCTGTTGCCTGGTTGCCAGGTGTGTTGAGCTCTGATACAATACACAGTATGCTGCAGTACCACTTGCTCACTTTTCGCTAAGCAATGTTCCTGAAGCACTTGAAAAAACATACAGTCAACAATTAAAAGATGCATGCAGATACAATCAAATTAATCCGTTCCTGTCTGTGGTGTTTTTTTCTGGCAGGTCCACGGCAAGTGTGTTTGCAGACACAACACAGCCGGAGACCACTGCGAGCGCTGTGCACCTCTCCACAATGACCAGCCCTGGCAGGCCGCCAACGGCATCATAGGGACACCGCATGAGTGCCAAAGTGAGTGATGGGGCAAAGAGTCAAACACAGAGTAGGACACACAGCATGCAGACGTATCTCGAAAGTGAATTTAGTCCCATAAATCACATATGACCTAGACACTCACGCAAGATGAATAACAGAGCAGTTCCTCTTTTTTATGTCAGCTATACCGTTAAGAGTTATCACTGCTGTGAGAGATCAGCCAAGCAAAGAAAGACGTCTCAGTGTGTGTTGATTGTACATCTCCATCTGAACCTATAGAGTGCAAGTGTAATGGTCATGCCAAGAGCTGTCACTTCAGTCGTGGATTGTGGCTGGCATCGGGACGGCGAAGCGGTGGCGTGTGTGACGACTGCCGCCACAACACAGAGGGCCGTCACTGCCAGAACTGTAAGAAGGGCTTCTTCAGAGACCCCAGCCGACCAAAAACCGCCCCTGACTCCTGCAAAGGTAAATCTTTTTCTGCAAAGTGTAGCTCTTTTTTTTCCTTAAAGAGGACCTATTATATATATGCTTATTTTCAGCTGCATACTTGTATTTTGGGTTTCTACTAGAACACGTTTACATGCTTTAATATTAAAGAAACGCTTTACTTTTCTCATACCGGCTGTACTGCAGCACCTCTTTTCACCCTCTGTCTGAAACGCATGTCAACCGAACCAAACTCTTCAGACTCCGCTCCAGCTCCACTCTAAATAGCTTTGTTTGAGGGCGTGCCAAACTAACCGCTAGACAAGTGTTATGCAAATGTGTTACTTGGTGACATCACCACATTAAGGAAGAAAAGGCGGGACTTCAAGCAAGGCATTTCAGACAGTTCAGAAGCAGTGTTTCTGTGGCCCTGTTCAGATCTGGTATTAACATGCGTCCTCAGTGATCGGCTCACAAGTGAACAGCTTTAAGTACAGATGTTTACGCACTCAAGACGCATTGAGATCACATTCAGAGGTGGTCTGGGTCACATATGGCCACATTCTTTTAGCTGTGTGTATGTGAATGTGTCCTGGGCCACATTGAAGGACCGCCTACTCAACTGACGTCTCGTTGGGATCCGTGGGTCTCTGCGGTCGTCTGCCTCACAGCATGGAAACGGCTTCTGTGCTCTACTGTATTCTGTCGGTACAACTTTATTTTATTAAAATATATATATTATATATTATCTATAGGCTACATAATCTATAGACCGTCAGGCTAGGCATGCGAAGTGCATTATTATCATACTGTCGGAGATGTGTAGTGTTTTCGTTCTGGTGCTTTGCACGGAGCTGACACCGGTCCGCCCGCACACTCTCTCGCTCGACGGCTCCCCCACCTACTCGCTCTCTCTCATCCCCGGCTCTCTGAAGCTCTGTACCCCACTGGTGCCTGGCAAAGGCAGCGCTGTCCCAGGGAACCGCCAGTACAATAACCTTATATTATGATGTTAATAAAATGTACCACGAATTGAGGTATTCACAAATGTAGGATATTACTTCTAACATTCCTGTAATATTACGACACAACGTCTGCTGTAGTAGCCGTGTGTTTACTACGTGTTTATTTGCATATAGAGCGGGGAAGTTAGATCGGATCACAAGTGGACACTGGAGACGCATGTGGAGACGTATTCTATTGCCAGGTGTGAACAGACGTACTTAAAGCTGTCCACTTGTGATACGATCACTGAGGTCGCATGTTAATGCCAGGTGTGAACAGAGCCTTTGGCGTGGACTTTGTAACTTTGCAGACCTTTTAGATGCACAAAAAAACACACTAAAGGAAAGGGGAAAAGCACAAAAGCATAATAGATCCTCTTTAAACCATAACTCTGTCTGGATGGATGCCAGCAGAGAAATCCAATTAAGAGGGCGAGCCTTTGATATTTTGAGGGCGGGTAATGGTGATTTGATTTTTCTTTTGACCCTCCAGATTAAAGCAGATTGATCTCTATGATAAGGCTATTTTCCCCCCAGCACCTCTCTGAGTCACTGCCTCCCCAGTGATGAGATAGTAAAACGACTCTAGTCCGCTCTTAAACAGGAATGACGGCGACCGCACTGTTTTGGAATGTGACTGTAATTGCAAACAATTTAGGAATTTCCCACGGACCATGCGAGCACATCTTTCCCATTCTTGCCCTTTCCCCCCGCCAGGCACGCCGAAGCATTTTTAAGACCAAACATGCCGTTTTTGGAAACAGACAAAGCAAGTAACAAAAAATCAATCTGTCATCACGAGGGAGCATCGGGCGGCCGGTCTGACAGCGCAGAGAAGGAATGATTTACTGTTTGTTTTTGCTGCTTAAAGCACGCTGAGTACATACTCCCAGCTTGTTGCTTGTTACAGGAGGTTGATAAAATACGGTTTACACTTTTTATATTGCCACGGGAGTTCACTGTATACACTCTAAATGTGTTTGTTTGTGCTTCTACAAGTGTGTTTGTCCTTTGCAGGCTCATAATGTATACTGAGTGCTTCAAGGTCCGTGCCAGAAAAGGAGACACGACGTCTTTTGACCTACAAACAGAAATGTTAACATCTTGTTCTGTCACCCCGCTCCTCTGCAGCCTGTTCCTGCCACCCTGTAGGCTCCGTCCTCTCAGGAGGTAACCCTCTCTGTAACCCTAGCAGCGGGGAGTGCACTTGTAAGCCTGGCGTCGGGGGCCCCAGCTGTGACAGCTGCATGCTGGGATACTGGGGGCTTCATGAATACGGCTGCCGTCCATGTGACTGCACGGGGGACTGTGACCCCTACAACGGTGACTGCGTCTCTGGGTGAGAGCCAAGGCTTAATGCCATATCCATATGTATTTGTACTTGGATTAAGTGATGTATGGCGTAGAGGTGGAGTGCATTCTGGGTGATTAACGCTGAGTGGAGCCCTGCCTCTGACTGCTTTTACCTCTGCGGCACAGCTCAGATGTGGAGGTCTTCTATACAGCCACCGGCCACATGGGACACAGCAGCAGCAGCAATAATAGTGAGACGGCACTCTTTAGGGTAGAGGAGCTTTTCTCTGCACTGCACCACTCTGGTGAGTCACAGGTCACATAATGCACCGCACACTCATCAGCCCACGCAGATAAAACACAGCTCTTTTGATCTTGAAATCTATACATCATGATGATATATGAATCTTATTATTCATGTTTTCACAGAGAAATGTGAGTGTGTGGAAGTAACCCTTGGCAGTCCTAAACTCTTCTGTGCAGCAGAGTACGACTATGGTAAGTGCTGTTTGACAGAGGGAATCGATTCAGTATTGTGTGAGCCAGTCGAAGGAGGGTATACGCAGGTACATGCGGGGTACACCCACATCTTTTTCTGGCGGTTTACAGCATACCCATCTATCAGCCACAAAAAGCCATTGGAATACATAGTAGAGTATACCCACTTCCTCCTCTGTAACTTACCCATCTAGTACACCCACCTTATCAATGACCACTACACCCCTGAAGGAGACTATTCAACAACATAATGGAGTCTGTTGAAAACCCATCAGATCTGTCTATAATAAAATTCCAAATGTTGGTTGTTCCTCTTGATATCTTGTTCAGTGATTCTTTAAAATGTTCTTGTAAACAAACACATTTTCTGTCTACATCAAAACACATTATGTGTATCATTGAGGCCTATCAAACGTGTTGAATGAATTTTCTTCCTCATAAAACATTTGCAGAGCCACTTTTGGAATTGTTTTAAACCTGCATTGTTTTCATCATGGATGTATAAAGAGAGCTGGATACAGCGTTCATTCTTATGAGAGTTGCTCAGTGGCGCATGAAGCCAAAATGGCTTGACTGCGAACTCCACAGGGTACCTTTAAAGAAATGTAGTTTTGCATCTCAAGGTTAAAATTGATGCAGCAGAGGCCAAGATATACCTTCTGCGTCCGTGTGTACGTGAGGGTCTGCATGATGTACATTTTGTCATGAGAGGGTGTATACATCTAGGCTCTGAGGGGATGTCCATTTACCAGCAATTTGTTGTGTCCTGTCTGCGCATCCACTACGCTACCAGCGCTAGCATAGCGATCTACTGCGCATGTGTTGAGCGCGCAGCTGTTGGGAGTATAAACAAGGCTTTAGTCCACAGCCTGGATCAACGCTGGATCCTACAATTCCCATGTTGCAACTCGATAGCATCTTTTCATTAGTCTCTCCCTGACTCACAGACACATCTTTCGAATTCAATGCCCCCAGTATATACAGGCTGTCTGTCAAATATGTGCAGTCTCCAAAACCCAAGCCGAGAGAAAAATCCTGACGCTGGTTATTTTCCTAGACTTAAACTGACTAGTAAACTGATTTGGACGTGTAAAATTGTTGGAGTTCCCCTTTAATCTTAGAAATATGTCTATGGTGCGAAAGAATAAAAGTTTGAGAAGTGGGAATTGTATTTTTCTAATGTGTTGTATGTTTGGTTGTGTTGCCTTTGCAGTGCTGGTGGGGAAGGTCATGTCAGCTCACGATAAAGGTTCCCACGCAGAGGTGGAGGTCAAGGTCAAGAAGGTCTTGTACCAGAACCCTCAGATGAAGATCCAGAGGGGAAGCGTCACCCTTTACCCAGAGTCCTGGACCACCCACGGCTGTACATGTCCCATCCTCAACCCAGGTCAGCTGCACCCACTTCCACTTATTGCTCACAAAAGGTTATTAAATATTTAACTCTTGAGGTGAACAATCTGTCAGCTTCGTTCTGAAGGATCTTTCAGTGGTTTGCCAACATCCCAGCATCACTCACTTAGATTGGACATTTACAGCTTAAATATTAGAGCCACCTCTCTGTTATGAGACTATTTCACATCTAAAACTTTCACAATAATCATTTCATCCAAGCCAGCCAGAGGAACACAGTGTTTAACTGGTTAATTATAGTTATATAATGATCTTTTTACATATTTTTCTCCTGTTCTGTGTATTTTAGTGACATTCTCAGTTGACTTGAAATTCAGTAAGGCTTACTCTGCTCTCTCTTCTCTCCAGGATCTGAGTATGTGGTTGCTGGTCACGAAGACTGGAAGATCGGCCGACTGATGATCAACACTAAGAGCCTGGTCAAACCGTGGAAGTCAACCCTGGGACGCAAAATCCTCCACATCCTCAGAAGAGACTGCGGCCGCTGGTAGGGCATCGCCAAGGACTGCAGCGGACAGAGGGACATACAGGAGTGCGCAGAATGAACTGTTTGAATTAGGCATTGCTTTGACACTAAAATGAAAGCAAAACCCCCACGCCTACTACAGAGATTTCACTGTTTCTTCTGCTTCTAAAGTGGAGTCCATGGCCCCAAGAAACAGCTACGACGCCACAGTGCTGCGGTAGAAATAAGCACATACCTCGCCAGACTACAGTCACTTGTTCAAACAGAACAAAGCAAGCCATAAAGACTTTCATCTGAAGAAAGCTGAACCTGTGTTACTGTATGATACTTTCCAGGTTATTTATAAAGGAATGCATGTTAAATACTCAATTATTTCCTGGCAAAAGTTGCCGCCGAAGTTGATGAGCCAGTCACGTCCTCCTGCATCAATTTCACTGAGAGCTGTTTACTTTGATATTTTGCAAAGGCGCAGACTGAATTATACTTGTCGCCTCACAAGATATCGCCAATAAATCATGAATGAAGTCAACATCAGGATGTGTGTGAGCGTGGATGTGTGCACATGCTGGATGTCCTTGATGGCAGGGAGTCTGTGGCAGGACTGTGCAGGTCGGAACAAGTAACTCCTGGATGAAAAAAAAAACATTAAAGGAATCAGCCGGCTTAATCTGAACAGCTCTGCTTTGGCAAAACTCGCCCGCCTGCTGTCTGAGAGCAAAAGACACTCCACTCCACCCTCTCTGGTCTGAAGTACATGCAACCGACTGAAACACTCGGGATTAAATTTGCTCTCCCAGCTTGAGTGGGTCGTCGCCAGAGTGCTTCAGTCAGATTCTGTGAGTTTCTGCTGTCCTTGTTCAACCTGCTTCCATATGAGGAGGATTTCTCCGAACCCGACCCTGTGGGAGCCAGTGTGTGTGAGAAAGTGAGCACACTCTCTTAACATATGCTCCTCTTTTTGGCCTGTGACTCCCGCTGGCCCCAAAATAAACATGTATTAAAAGCCTTTGACATCACAGTGTATCAGATCCAGAGTCCACAGGCCCATTTTTGAGCCAGGCCCAGTTAAGAATAGGTCTGGTCCGCTGTCTCCGAGGAGAAGGACAAACTCTGCGAGGAGACACCATGCATTCCTCAAACATGACATCAGCGCCCGTGTCCTTGTCCCAAAGACTTTACCAAAATAAGAGAAACGGGCCGGAGATTTCCTTGTAAAGGACAAAGTGGTGATGAATGTACTCTGCCGTCATTGTGATATTTCTATTTCTATTTCTGTGTGTCCTGTGTTCTTTTTTTTTGTTTTAAATCTAAACTGTATAAACGACACATTAGTGTGCTCATTTCTTAATGCTTCTGGGAAAAGTCTGTTTCCGTCCATGATGACATTATGACTATGAATAGCCTGATGTGTGTTACTTGTGTGTAATATCTACAGGTGGCTGACTGATGTTTGACCCATGTTTTAGTACCGCCCTCCTTTGGTTACAAGAGAGAGATACACCTTTATATCATCTACGCAGAACTCTTAAGGAGGAAGAAGTATTCAGATCATTTACTGAAGTAAAAGTACTAAAACCACACTGTGAAAATACTCCACTACAAGTAAAAGTTCTACATTCAAAATGTTACGTAACGTAAATGTATGTAAGTAGTATCGGCATAATGTACTTAAAGGACCAGTGTGTGACAATTAGGGGGAGCTACTGGCAGAAATGGAATATAATATTAATAACTATGTTTTTTTTAGTGTATAATCACCTGAAAATAAGAATCATTGTTTTCGCTTAGAATGAGCCGTTTATATCTACATAGGGAGGGAGTCCTCTCTCCACAGAGTCCACCATGTTGCTCCGCCATGTTTCTACAGTAGCACAGAATGGACAAACCAAACCCTGCTTGGGCCGGAGTCGATAACGTTACCGCCGCTCTCTCTCTCTTGCTTCACCACACACACACACTCTACACAATGGCTTTGCTCAAAATGGCTCTAGAGAGGGCCATTCATGTTTTTGCTTGGCCACCGTAGCTCTCCAAGACACTTAGCACACAGGAGAGGCTTCAGTTGCAGAATGACTCCTTTCACAGCGTTATATTATTGTAGAATATTATATTATTCTGTTTTTATCACTGACAAATACACGTAAAGAGCATTTTAAGATTTTGTTGTTTGTCAATGCGGACCCAGTTTCAGATGCCTTGTATAGTACTGGGTAGATTTATATTAGGGCTGTCAAAGTTAATAATAACTTGTTAGCGCAAATTCGTTTTAACACCACTAATTTATTTAAGGCATTAATGCAACTTGCAATTTTTAGGTTGACGCGGGCTCAGTTTTAAAGCTAGAGTGAAGATACTGGTATCATATGAAACTAGAAAAACCTAAGGAATCCATTGATCGTGACGGAAAAACTGGCATTTTCAAAGGGGTCCTTTGACCTCTGACCTCAAGATATGTGAATGAAAATGGGTTCTGTGGGTACCCACGAGTCTCCCCTTTACAGACATGCCCACTTTATGATAATCACATGCAGTTTGGGGCAAGTCATAGTCAAGTCAGCACACTGACACACTGACAGCTGTTGTTGCCTGTTGGGCTGCAGTTTGCCATGTTATGATTTGAGCATGTTTTTTATGCTAAATGCAGTACCTGTGAGGGTTTCTGGACAATATTTGTCATTGTTTTGTGTTGTTAATTGATTACCAATAATAAATGTATACATGCATTTTATATAAAGCAGCATATTTGCCCACTCCCATGTTGATAAGAGTATTAAATACTTGACAAATCTCCCTTTAAGGTACATTTTGAACAGATAAAGATGTGCGATTAACTATGGACAATCATGCGATTAATCGTGATTAAATATTTTAATCGATTGACGGCCCTAATTTATATATCTACACATATATTTTTAAATGTAAAAAGTAACTAGTAACTAAGTATCAAATAAATGTAGTGGAGTAAAAAGTACAATATTGCCCTCTGAGATGTAGTGGAGTAGAAGTATAAAATAGCACATAATGGAAATACTCAAGTAAAGTACAATTATCTCAAAATTCTACTTAAGTACAGTACGTTAGTTACATTTCAGCACTGCTTAAGCACTTATAAAAATGCACACACTAATCGATGCAAGATTTATAACAATTTATTTCTTATAAAACTGCCTCAAATTAAAATAGAGCAAATAAAAGTAGAAATATAAATATTTCATTGCAGTTTCCTCACAAGGTTTTAACAACGCAATGAAGCAAAGCATTTTAGGCGAGGTGTTCGCCAAAACCTTTTTTGCATGTTTCTTTTGCATATATTAATTTTGCATATTTCCTAAAAGCAGCACAATATGACTAAAATGACTACATTTCTTAAAGATATGCCCTTTGTCTATTGGCTCGATCCTTTGGAAAATAAATACTGGTAAGCTACTGCCATGACACAAGTCTTTTGCTCTTGCTAGAATAACTACCTACTCAAGCAGTGGAAGTTCAGGTCAGAGAAATATTGCATAATTTGCTATCAGTCTGCAGAGGTTTGTTGTCTTTGAGCGGTCATGCTCCTCCTGGTTCGCCTTGGCGCATGCTCAGTAGTCGTCTCCCCGGCTCACTACCTCCTTGTAGGTGGGCCTGAGTAGGATGGTGTGCTCGTACTGGGCGGTGTAGCTGCCCTTGATGTCGCAGAGAGGTGGGTACGGGTCTACGATGCCAAGGTCGCACAGATTCTTCAACGCCATCAGGTACTTGCTCTCGCCCTGGCGGTCCAGCCAGCGGCGGCAGAACGCCAGGGTGCCAAAGTTCTCATTGATCACATTCAGCAGATGTTTAGCCCTTGGAAGTCTGCAGCACAGGAACAACACGGGAGTCGATAATGAGACAAACGATGTAAACAAACATTCAAATACGACGTCTCTTTTGTTAGATTTATGGATTGGAAGACAATATGAGGAACAAATCAAACTTTAGATTATTTTCCAGAATCAATATTTTGCATCTAAATACAGGGATGAAAAGAGCGGAGACAACCTTATTGGTACGTGTCCAACATTGAAGTTTTTCATGTAATGTGAGCACTCCATGTCATCGTGGACGGCACCTCTTCCTGTGCTGCCAAATGTCTCGATGGCGTACGCTTCACCTTCCTGAGAGGCAACAACAAAAAACACAAAAACTCTTTATTTGTTTGTTGATGTAAAATGTAGAATTTAGGGGTGTAAAGGTACATCGATCTGGATCTATATATCGATTCAATGATCAACGATCCAATATCAGCGATGCAAAGTGAAAATATTGAAACATATCATCTTTAAGGGCCCTGACACACCATGCCCACGCCCGCCGTCGGACAGTTTGGGGCCGTCGGTGACCGTCTGTCGGCCTAGTTTTTGCAGTGTGTCCTGCACAGTCGGCTCTAGTCTGCCCGTGTTAAATTTTTTCCGGACGATTCCGCATGTTGAATCGGCTGCAGCGCCCGTCGGTCAAAGAAATCACTCTAATTGGCTCAAACGAATCAGAGGACGAGAAGAGAAACGGAAGAGAGGAAATCAAGCCAACGAGTAAAAACAAGACACACACACAGAAGGCTTTTTCATATTTCATCTTCATCTAATCTGGTCATTCAAATACAGAGATATTTTGTGAAAATGGTCAGCAAAAACCACTTTATTTCATGTACGTATCATAACAACAGCTTCTAGATCTGCTGTCCTCGGTCTTCAGGTTTCCCTTTTTGAATGATGACTACAGACTACCGCCGTCTGCTGGTGTGGAGAGTTACTTCATCTCATGCAGGCACAAAAACTGCATGGTAGTTGGCCGTCGGCTGTAGTCTTTGCGTTGGCCAAGACAAAGGCGACGTGAGGCGACGCAACCGTCAGCATTTTGCCGCTAGTTCTTTGATGTCGGGTTGGTGTGTCTGGGCCTTTAGATACACCTTTATATTGAAATTCCCAGTTTATATGTATTCTTTTTCATTGAAAAGAATAGTTGTTTTTTTTTTTTTTCAAAATGTTTTTCATTTAAATAAGAAATAGAACTAAGTAATAAAATTGTCTAATCATATTTTAGTAGCATTTTTCATTTTCTGGACAATATTTGTCATTGTTTTGTGTTGTTAATTGATTTCCAATAATAAATATATACATACATTTGCATAAAGCAGCATATTTGTCCACTCCCCATGTTGATAAGGGTATTAAATACTTGACAAATCTCCCTACAAGATACATTTTGAACAGATAAAAATGTGTGATTAATCGCATTAACTATGGACAATCATGTGATTAAAAACAGATTAAAGACAGTCCTATTATTAATATTATATTCCATTTCTGCCAATAGATCCCCCCAGTTGTTACACACTGGTCCTTTAAAGTCTGTATCTATGCACCTTTATGCAGGTCTGAGTGGGTGTGATGTTACTGAAAGGACAAAAACACTCCAGGGGGACTGAAAGTGAATTTAATAAAAACCTCAAAATGCCAGCGGCTGACATATTCGTGTGTAGTCTATTAAGGACAGTAGTGTCCTTTGTGGTGCCTTGTGCGAATTGATTGGCTGGGTTTCATTGCCGTCTTGTGTCTCTATCAGCGCGTGGCTGTTGTTCGAGTCCCTGTGGTATTAGCTGATAACACTGCGACACCCTCTCTTGCTGCGCCGATAATCAGTCAAAGTGCTCGCGGCCCCATGGCACGCCCAGCTGCCACTCCAGCCGTGCACTCTCTGATCACAAAGAGGGTAATGGCCCTGTTACACCAACACGCTTCAGCTAAAAATACAACACGCAAAGCTGCCACCTCAGCAGCAACCCCCCTCCCCCCACACACACCTAACCCTCCTGGAACCATCAGGTAAAATGCTCAACTCAGCAACTTGCCAATTAAAATGCTCAGTTCTGTCCAAATCCAGTCGTGTGCCGCAGCTGTGCGGGCGTGAGGCAGCCGTGGATCTCAGTGTGAAATGTAAGATAGTGCAGAGACATGTTTCTCCTTGGAGAAGCACCGGCCTTGTTAATGAACTCTGGATGCCCACAATTCACTGCTCTTACGATGAAACGATGGCCTGTAGTTTTAACACGTGTTGCCACTCGATGCGGCTGGTAATTCCATTAAAAGGTGTAATTAAAGTGCTGACAAGGGTGACTGAGAAGCTGTTAGTGCGGTGAATTGGAACACTTCTCTACACCCCGTCGTAACCCTAACCAACCACATGTTCTTCCAATTACACTTAAGAATTAAAAAGGGGTTATTTATAAGCAAGGTCAAGCAGCTAATAAAGGTTTAATTTCAGACAAAGGAGGCTGCAGTGTTGTTTTGTGCTCAGAAATCTAGTCACATCCACATTTTGGCTCAGATGAAATAGAGTAACTGCTGCACAAACCTCCATCCTTGTGGCTTCTCCGCCTTTCACAATAGGGACCGTCTTCCCTGAGTGTATCCTGTACTGTCCAATAGAGTGGCCGTTGAGATTCCTGATTGGCTTCACTATAAAGACATACAGAGGTTTAATAAACAGGAAGCAGCAGCATGAAAGTAGAAGATGATAAACTCACATTACCTTGATATGTTTTCCCGTCTATCTCCACTTCATAAGACTCCATGACTTCCTGAATGGTCTCACCGACGTCGCACAGGCGCACATCAATTCCTGCAAACTGAGAAAGAGAGGTGTAAACTCACATCATTACATTGCTCACAAACAGACAGTCTGGACAATAATGTGATGTGTCGTAATTATAAGCAGCACGGAAACACTTCCGAAAATCTGATCTGAGTTCTGACTCGCTGCCTGACGACCTATCCTAACCTTAAACTATTCGAGATCAATGCCTAACCTTAACCCTCTCGCAAGAGCTTCTTTCTCGCAGGTTCCCTTCTAGACATGACCTCGTATGATATCTTACTAAAGGTAATTCCTCATTTTTTGTGCGTTTTCCTACAAACATCCAGCATCGATTTCCCAATTTATTAAGTTTATTTCATCATTTATTGCAACTTCCTTATCTCCTTATTTGAGTCTTTATATACTCTTTATATAAGCTGTATATTGTATCTCTTATACTTGTTTTTCATTTTCCATATTGTATCCAGTGCTTGCTCAAAATGTGTGTCGTTTTTTTAAGGTAACTTATTCAAACTAGGGGATCCACTGATTTCTAAAGCATATAAATGATATTTTCAGTGTTCTTCATGCCACTGAGTGCCTGTATTTGTGCACATATTCAGCATATGGCACTGTTGTCACCTATACTCTCATTGTTTTTACATATCTGCTACTTTTGTAATGTATTTATGAATAGTATTGTATTGTGCTGTACTGTGTTGTACTGTAGTGCTTGCAAAATTATATTATATTAATGAAATTATATTTATAATTTGTAATTACCTGCCCAGGGACTACAGATAAAAAATAGCTCTTTAGATAACTCTGGCACATTTATATCGAGGTAGAAAAGGAAATGTTGATTAATGTGCACTGTCCCTGGTAAATAAATAAATAAATAAATAAATAAATAAATATGAAATTAATTTATTTTGTGCATTTGACTTGCAATTTTTCTTATTTTAATTATTACTTCTTTATTATGTACATATTATATGTCCTCCCGTGTCATGTGTCATGTTAGGAGGAATCCATCATTACTTTTTAATGACCTTAACTTGCCATTTTTGTGTCACATCAAGTCACATTTTGCCACTTAGTGTTTACTGGAAATCCACCATTTGAGCCACATAGAAACTAAATTTTCAATCACTGCATTATTTTAAAGGTTTAATCATACTAAGTAGCAATCTTCATATAAATATTAATGTAAATGTGCTCTGAATATGATGATTCTCGTTGCTTGGTAAGTAGCCAGGATTGTTTGTATACAAAGAAGCAGCATGCCGGGGGTAGAGTTGTGTTACCTTAATGCCGGTGTTAGTTGCATCTCTCACAGCCTCCAGCAGCCGGTCATACTTTGGATTGAAAGTGACGGTGAAGGCACAGTCTATTATTCGACCTGAAAGACCAAAAAGTTTAGTTAGTCTCAACAGTTTCTGTGAGGTTATCATTTTGCAGAAATATTCATAATGTTTTAATCTAAAAAGTTAATTAACTTACGAGAACGGTTTATTCCAGGCAGTAAGAATTATAATGTAATCATCCTAATAAATGCCACGTGTGAAATGGCACAGCAGAACTCCAAAAGCACTTAAAAAGTTATTAGCCAGCTCTCACCGTTGATGTGCGTCCCAAAGTCGATCTTGCAGACGTCGTCGTAGCGCAGCACCGTGGGGTCTCCTGCGTTCGGGGTGTAGTGAGCAGCACAGTGGTTGATGGAGCAGCCGGTGGGGAAGGCCAGGCCCGCCTTTAGCCCGTTCTCTTTGATGAGCCTCCGGGAGCAGTCCTCCAGCTTCTCACTGCCAGAAACAGAAAGCAGCACAAAGAGATGACGGATGACAGGAACAATGAGGCTGTTGTCAGGGCAGATAATGCATTCAGAGAAGACACAAAAGCACTTGTGCTTTCTTTTATCATTTTAAAACAGTCTCTTGCAGGCTAAGGACAAAGAAGTGCTGAAACCATTTCAGTCTCAAATGAGCTCAGGCAAGTATGAGCAACCAAGATTAAAGTCCATTAAGAGGAGAATATTTCAGTGCATGTCTCACCAGATGTCAATCATGGTCATCCCCGGCTTGATCCAGCTCCTGACATATGAGCGGACCTGCCGATGTGCCTCGGCCGCCTCCCTGAAATCACTCCACATCTCCTCGTTGGCCCTGTCCAGCGCCCGCTTCTCTTCACTGGTGGTTCTCCACGCTGCACTGCGCCTGGCAGGAGGTCGACAGGCACACCACAGAGAGGAGGAACTCATTATTTTCTCATTATACACAGACTTGTAATGAGGTATATGACTCACTTGTGGAAACTTTGCACAGGTGAAAGTCGTGTTGTCAGATCTGACAATTAAAAGGAAATGAAACCACACACTAAACACTGCACCTCATTATGTTGTCCAGTATGAATAAGTGCAAAGACCTAAATACAAACTAGGCATGTCACACAGTGAAAGACTAACTGCTGAGTGTGAGGGACGATGTGGAGGTCACACACCCGTCTTTCGATGGTGGATATTCACACTCCTCTCCCTTTGGAAAGTCTCCGCTGGGATAGAGCTCACAAATAGGGATTGAGGGAGGGTCAGTCTGTCCCTTCGCTGTGGCCCAGATAGCGAGAAGGAGAAGCAGAGGAAAAAAGAAAACTCAAGTTATCCTCCCCGTGTCCGTGACATTAGCATTTTAACCTAGCTAGAGAATACAGTACAGCTCTTGACTTGCAGATCTAATTAAGCAAGACACCCTCGAGTAAAAGAAACCCATTGAATTATATTGCTAGAAAATTCTGTGGCGATATAAAAGCACTTGTAGTTCATGTAGTGGGTTATAACGACATGTAGGACATACCGAGTATGATGTCATTAATTTTCTCCTGTCATGTAAGGTCCTGTGGCATTTTGTCCTACACCTCCTGTGTCAGTCCTACGTTATGTAAGTCTCATGACACTAATTAACCAAGTCAACCTGCTTTTGTGCACTTGTTGTATTTACCTAATGATTCACTCTGATGCACTCAGTGCAAACACAGACAAGCTTTTGCTGTAGAGCGCTATCTAGTCCAGTGATTCTCAAAGTGGGGTCCGCTTGCTAGGAATTATAAAATTGTGTTGTATCATTAAAAAGTGCATATCTACAGATGGCGACCATTTGCGCCAATAAAACAAGAATACTGTCCATTACTCCCACCCATGTTAGCTTTAGGGCAATAGAAACTCTGATATGACTGTGACACACAGCAATAAGTTCACTATTTTTAAATTGAAGCACTTGCTGACAGTCAGCTTTTGACTGGTAAGTTTAAATGTCTGGTTTTATTAGGACTATGCCAGTCTTTATTACTGTTCATTTTCTGAGAGCTTTTAAGATCAATTAATGTAGGCTATAAAAGCTGTCAAGTTGAGTCCAAATGCAATTTGAATAAACTCACACTCTGTTTATTGCAAATTTCCCCCGCTGTGGGACTAATAAAGGATTATCTCATCTTCACATGATTCAAGTTGAAATGTGTTTCTTTAGGTTGAAAAGTTTTAGAATACAAATAGATCCAATGGCATCTAAGAGTACAAATGTTACGATTAAGAGGGGGTCCTTAGAAAATGTTCTCCCCTATAAGGAGTCCCTGGCCCCGAAATGTTTGAGAAGCCCTGATCTAGTCCATCTATAAAATCTGATCTAGTCTAACTATAAAATCTGATGTGCCTCAGTGACGATAAATATTCTGTCCTGTGCAATTTCAATTCAAACTCTGAACCGCGTAAATGTGAATGTGATTCAGCTGCCAAAGAGTGATCTGCTGCAGACTGTTTGCTGCACTGAGAAGAAGAAAACGGCTTACATCCTTTCTTCTTTTTCTTCTTCTTCTTCTTCTTTCCAGCTGAGTTCTCTCCTTCATCCCCATCTGTTGAAAGCGTCGTTAGTTTCAATACAGTTTTTGCAAAGTGAGAAATATCGACAGGGAGCTCGGGCACAATTCCCAGCATGCTACTGAAAATCAGATATCACATTGCAGATATGACTGGCTGGATTCCACTGTGCATTTTCCAGGGGGCTTAAAGTTCAACACAATCACCACTGCAGATGATGATGATGATGATGGTGATAATTAAGGTGATGGTCAGGAGTTACCTTCTTCTCCATCCTCCTCCCTTTCTTTGTCCTCCAGTGTTTGCTGCTCCAGCTGTTTTGTCACATCACCAACACCTCCGGCTTCTCCGTCCCCCTCAGCTTCGTTTGTCCCTGCTGCAAAGTCACACACCATCATGCATGCATGTGCAGGTGAACACGCACGTGCACATTACAGCACACAAACACACACACACACACACACACATAGAGTGTGTAAATTATTTGTGGTTCAGAGTCATTTCAAGAAAGTGCATCCACTACGATCTCAACTTGGCAGGCTCTGTGCATAATTTCTTTCTATACCTTGGGAGTCAATATCCTCAAGGGCATATGTACCATGCAGCATTATGACATTTAGCCCTTCAAAGACAGAGCTGTGTGGACCACACTTGACTTATGGCAGGTTCAAAAAGTCACACTTTCTGGGATTTTATTTTTTCCACATTATGAGGCAGTATGGCTGCAATTATCATGTTTTTTTTTTGTTTTTCTTTTACACTAGAGTGGTTTTCATCTTATTGCACTAAAACTGTGGATACTTCTATTACATAATTTCATGCAGCTTAGGGGGGATTTATGGAACATTTAAGCTGGAGTAAAATTAAATTTTATTCCACCCATATCTTCAAAATGACAGCTTTCAATCAGTTCTGGTGGTACATTCAGAGATTGTCCTGTTTCCATGTGAGCAACCTCAGCTCAGCTGGAGTTGGGACAAGCTGGACACCATCTGACAGGTTGAAAAAGTCTCCTGTCCTGCATATTTGATGCATCGAGTGGCATCAGATTGAGACAATTTTGCGCTATTTTTTTCAACCGATTCTCAAGACAAACAAAGTGATGCCTCTTACCTGCTGCTGTGGCTTTACTCCTCTTCTTCTTTCTTCTCTTTTTCTTCACTGACTCCGAGGCGTCTGCTTCTTCCCTCTCCTCGTTCAAGTCGCCCCCGTTGAGAAGAAGTTGCGGCTCCACTTCATGCTGTAGCTGTAGCTCCGCCATGATCAGCGACTGAGAGGTGAAGTGACGCATAAGCTGCTGAGAGCCTCCAGTGGTCAAAGCGGAAAAGTGTGCTGGAGGATGCTGAGCCAATAATGAGCCATTAAGACGATCTCTGTGCAACAACTTGACCCGAGCAGGAAGACGATCCTGCATCTGTCCTGAGGAGCAAAAAAACTTTCAGCCATCATCACATTTTTTTTTCTCTATATAGGGGGAATTACATTTTGGCACACAAAAAAAAAGTTCTGTGGAGGCTGAATTGCTTAGTTATATAATAATAATAATAATAATAATAATAATAAATGTATTTATATAGCACTTCTCAAAACAGATGTTACAAAGTGCTCCACAAGACAATAAAAGCAGATAAATAAAGTAAAATATATGGTAACTGTTAAAACAGAACATCAGACAATAAAAACAAATAGAGTAAAACAAATATGGTAACTGCTAAAACAGAACATCAAGCAATAAAAGCAGATAAAGAAAGTAAAAGATATGGTAACTGTTAAAACAGAACATCACAGAACATATCAATAATAATAGAAGTGATAAAATGGTAGGACAAGTTGATAAAACAAATATACAGTATACGTATATATAAATGTGTATAAATGTACACATGCGTCCAGAAACGGATATATACATATATGTATTTATACCCTTCTACTTATAGGAATGCTATCCTAAAAAAAATGTGTTTTCAAAAGTTTTTTTGGAAAAAGTGGATACAGAGTTAGATGATCGTATCGTAGTTATGTGGCCATCATGTCCTGATAAAATGGTCTGTAAAAAGCTGCACTGCATGATAAGAATCATCACTCTGTCTGAACATCCAGTTTCAGGTTACTGTGCGCACCTGCAGCTGCTCATAAAACACTTTAGTGTCACTTCTCCCAGTGTGTCCACATTGGAAAACATCTCATCTGTTATTGTAAGGTAATGTTTTTGTTGTTTGTATTGTCAGTTTGATGCCCGGAGTCGATCATTAATGGTGCGTATCGAGAGTATTTGGAGACGTATCCAAGCAACAAGCCTGGCAGCACACTGAGAGGACACTTACAGGAGTGAAAGGTGGATTTTAAAGCACAACAGTTCGGGTTTGTTGATGTTTTCTTGCAGGGACGTTTGTTATCTGCGTGTGGCGACTTCTTTACAGTAATGACTTCTCCAGTTTTGCAGACGGAAGCTAAACCTTTGTATTTCTTTGACCAGGTGGGCTAATATACAGTTATTCATTTTATACTGTTTTAAAAGAAACAGCAAGATGTCATCATAACCTTGTGACTGATCTCTCTACAGCCAACAAAACGAAACCGAGTTAAAGGAGCACGATTGTGTTTTAATTTGGCACACGAAATAGCGCAGATAGAAGATGCAAAACAAAGGTAATTCAATCCCCCTATAGTGCTACAACATTATTTTACTTTTCGTGCAACTAATAGCTACATTTCAACATTTTTCTCACAGAGAGAATGTCAACAAAGCAGGCGATGAGAGGCTGCCAGGTGAAACACGTGGTGCACCTGGCATGTCATCTGCTGTCTACACAAAAACGCACGATCTGATGGAGGCATACAAGCGAGCAGCTCCTCAGCTGTTAAAGCAAGTGGCTCTTCTGCTCTCACTACATGACTGGACTGAAGAGGGCCGGATTCCTGACGGGATTGAAAATATTCTGACTAGCCCCTGGGAGGATCCGCCAAAAATTTACGGAAGACGAAGGTCCTCCACAGGTTCAGTGAAGTTGGATGGAGATCCGTCACGTCAGGTGTCCGCAGATGACAACAAGAGGGAGGCAGCAGAGACAAACTCGCCTGTTTCTGCAAGAAAACCACAAGTCAGCTCAAATTCTCAAATGAAAAAGCCCAAACTCAATTCTAACAAAGGTAAACCAATCTCTGGGTCACCGTTTTTGGGAAATCCACTTCCACCAGGAAAAGAAAAATACCATAAAATAGTTAAAGTACATAAAATACTCATATGTGTAAAACAAAAGTAGACATAATAAGTCAAAACTGTGAGATACTGCAAACTTTTCACATTAGCTATTTTGTTCTTTTCTTGGGCTTACATGGCATATCTCATATAAGGGTATAATAGTTATTAATGGTTAATAAATTATTTATTACAGCCTTCAAGATAAAAAACACCATCTGATTGAGGTTTATCCTCCTACATACATAAAATTGTGCTGCAGAGCACCTGGAGCAAAATCAATAGCCTATATTGATTAAAAGGTCCCATATTGTAAAAAGTGAGATTTTCATGGCTTTTATATTATAAAGCAGGTTAAAGTTCTATATAAATACTGTGAAAGTATTGAAACGCTTAATCCACAGAGAAATACACACAGCCTGTATTCAGAAACTGAGCTTTTGAAACAAGCCGTTAGGATTTCTGTCCATTTGTGATGTCACAAATCTACAATATTTAGACCATTTCAAAGTTTTAAACGTAAACATTCTAAATGGGTCCCAGTTTATTTCCTGTTGCAGTGGATGTGAATAACATCAGTTAACAGGATGTAAACATGGACCCAAGCTGTTGCCTAGCAATGCAATACTGTTGCAATTCCATTGAAATGTGCTAAAACAGAGCGTTTCAGACAGAGGGTAAATACAGGTATATTCAAGAAGACAGCATGAGGAAAATATATATATATATTTTTAAATTAAAGTATGTAAACATGTTCTAATAGAAACTCCAAATACAAGTAAGAACCTGAAAATGAACACAATATGGGACCTTTAATAACAACTGAATGCTTGATGGTTTATGATTGTATAATTGGGTTATTAGAAAGTCCTAAATAAAAGTCATATGCTCACTTTAGTAATCAATGAGTTGTTTTGTCTAGAAAATGTCAATCAGTGTTTCCCAAAGCCCAAGATGACATCCTAACATGTCTTGTTTTGTCCACAACTCAAAGATATTCAGTTTACTGTCATAGAGGAGTAAAGAAACCAGAAAATATTCACATTTAAGAAGCTGGAATTAGAGATCATTTTACTTAAAAAAAATACTCAAACTGATTGATTATCAAAATATTTGGCAATTAATTTAGTAGTTGACAACTAATCAATTAATTGTTGCAGCTCTAGTTCTGCACTACAATAATCCATCAAGTTATTATTTGTTAATACATTTTTTGCTAAATACAAAACAAGTTATGCTACAAGAGTAAATACATCAGCGAAAGGGCCTTTTTTTACAACCTGACAACCCAAAAGAGTTTACAAATGGCTTACTAAGTTAGTACTAATAAATTATTTATTAACCATTAATTGAGCCTTTAGTTACAGCACACAAACCCTTTATAAAATATACATAGCTTTAGAAAATGCTAGTGTTATGGGTACAGATATGTAAAAGAATAAGGCAGGACAGACAGAACTAACTATATGCCATAGTTAATGTAAGTAAGAAACAATAATAACGAGAGTGATAAAAGTGAAAACCCATTAAGTAATTCTTGTGACCTTTTAAGGCTGAATGTGAGGACAGCTTTGGTTGCAAGCTGGTGGAAGTGAGCAGATTAGTTTACCAGACAGGACAAGGTAGCTGGTCGCTGGGCACAGATGTACTGCTGCCTGTTAATCAGTTACAGGGCTATTGAGTTACACTATTAAGTTCCCTGATGCCACTGTAAGTGACTGATATACGGCCAGTATAGTATCCAGATTCAATAAAGAGGTGAATGTATACCTCAGCTGATAGCTCCATATTCTCACTCTCCAGCAGCTCAAACCTTCACCACCAGCAGTTTCTCCATGTCATCCGACAGCTGCGGTGATGCAGGTAAGACGTGGAGCCGAAGCATTGTGTGTTAATGTAAGCCACTTTGTCTGCGGTCGACTGTGTGGCCCTGCTGCCTCAGCTGGATGTGGTTTGTGTCCAGGTTGGATCATCGAGCAGAAGCAGCCTTCCCATGATGAGGTTGAGCAGCAGATCCGTTTGTGTCAGTGGGTGTTGGAGCAACTCCGGGCGGCAACAAGTGCTGAGTGGGTTGTTAAGCTTTGCTGCTGCATTTAGTCAACAGCAAATGTTTGTCAAATGAGGGGTTACGTTACAAAACGTTGGTGATCCTGTGACTTTTCATCACCAGCAGGCCAAAGTTTTCACTAATCCATTGACATATCTACTTATTAGATGGTCTAGCACAACATTTTTTGCAGATATTCATTATTCCTAGACAATGAATCCTATACGACTTGAATGACCCTCTGACATTTCCTGCACCACCATGAGCTTGCCATTTGTGGTTTTGATTGAAATGTCTTGACAACTACTGGCTGGATTGTAATGAAATTTGGTACACATTCGTGTCCCCCTGAGGCTGAATTGTAATAACTTTGGGAGAGCCCTCATCACATTAAAATTGTACTCATTCTACTACTTTCTGTCCAAATGCCTCCAAGGCATTCCCATCTGCCTCGGCTATACTTTGTGTTTGGTGCCAATGTTAGCATGCTAATACGCTAAACTAAGATGTTTAACATGGTAAACAATACACATGCTAAACATCAGCATGTTAGCATTGTCATTGTGAGCATGTTGCATGCTGACATTTAGCTCAAAGTATAGCTTTAGCTGCTAGCATGATGTGACTCTATGCCTTTAGTCTTGTTTTTTTTTTAAATAACAAATTTTAATTAATCTCTCAGTTTTGGAGAATTTTGTTTTTTAGTATACATGAGAAGTAATATATCCTTATCAGGGCTGTCAATCGATTAAAATATTTAATCACGATTAATCACATGGTTGTCCATAGTTAATTGCAATTAATCACAAATTAATAACACATTTTTATCTGTTCAAAATGTACCTTAAAGGGAGATTTGTCAAGTATTTATTACTCTTATCAACATGGGAGTGGGCAAATACGCTTGCTTTATCCAAATGTATGTATATATTTGTTATTGGAAATCAATTAACAACACAAAATAATGACAAATATTGTCCAGAAACCCCAACAGGTACTGCATTTAGCATAAAAAAATATGTAACAACAGCTGTCAGTGTGTCAGTGTTAAAAAGTTTTAATGCATTAAAGAAATTAATGGCATTAAAACAAATTTGCATTAATGCGTTATTATTGCATTATCTTTGACAGCCCTAATCCTTACTGAATTTTACATTTGGTCATCTGCTATTGAAACTTTTAAATGTTTTATTTTGCAATGTAACTCCTCATAAATGCTAAATGAAAGATTTAAGCATAACACATTACTTCATCTTTACATAGAAAACTGCAAACAGCTGAACAGGACCTGAACCTCATACTCCGTAACTATGGTGATCCAGAGGCAAAACTGAAGGACAGGAGAGCGAAGAAAAAGGTCCAACCTTCCACTCTAGTCAACGGGATGCCCCAGATACCAGAAGTGAAGGAGCAGGATCCAGAACAGCAGAAACTACACTACAGGATCAACAACGGCTCCTCGTTCATATAGTATCCTACTCTCATCTTTATCCATAACTATTTTAATTATAGTAGTTGTCCCAGAAGCAAATGAAATGTACGGCATATATCTAATGTGTCACTGGAGCTAACCTTTTGACCTTTGACTCTGTCCTCTCAGCTACCCGTCTGGTTGTATCGCAGTATGCCATAGCCACTCAGGTCTGCCCTGTGGAGGCTTCTATACTAACGTATTCAGTGACAGCGAGTGTCCCGTTATTCTGGCGACTATCACGGCCTTTGGGCACGGCGCTGTGACACATCCTCATAAGTGAGTTCAGTGCTGATATGGGAGAATGTCAGAATAAGTGAAAGGGGTTCCCTTTAACACACAAACATGAGACAGATGTCGGTGTTCTCACTCCCCAAAGTGTGTTCTCCAAAATGCTGAATACCTTTGAACAGCGTCTTTTTTTATAATGAAGTGTGTGTGACGGCTAGAGTGCGAATTATTATATTATGTTAATGTATTATATATTAATGACAATAGGCCCTTTTCACAGCAGCCAATTTGACCTGTCATTGCAGGGTGTAATTGATAAAATGAATTATGGTCCCCTTCTATTTAGTGTCACAGCCATTCCAGTGAGCCAGCATGCACAATACCAGGGCCCTGGCCCACCTAAATGGAACAGGGCCATAATTAATGTAATAAGTACTTTAATATAAATATCAAAGTAATTACAGAAAATACAAAGTGTGTATATATATATATATATATACACACACACAGTAACATTTATCTACAAAAATATAAAGTACACATGAAGTGAGGGCATATCGGGCATGATATCGGGGTGGGGACTGAACAGGTGTTGTGTCGAGTAAAGTTTCCCGTCAATATGTCTTTCCCCCTACGTCAGTGTGTCAGCAACCTTTACTAACAACCATTTTAGGCAAAAAAAAAAAAAGAAAACAACTCTGTCTGGAGCCACAACACATTTGAGCATTGTGATGAAGGTAACACAGTTTATAGTCTAAGTATATAGAATATAAGTTTAATACAGTGAGGGCCAAAGAGACAATGTACTACGGAGTATTAGGGCCACATTGTGGGGAAAAACATCTGAGATTTCCAGAATAAAGTCATAATAATACAAGAAAAAAGTTGTAATATTACGAGAATAAAGTCGGAACTTTACGAGAAAAAAGTCGTAATGTTACGGGAATAAAGTCATAACTTTACAAGAAAAAACGTCATAATATAACGAGAATAAAATGATATTACGAGAAAAAAGTTGTAATGTTACGAGAATAAAGTCATAATTTTACAAGAAAAAAAGTCGTAATGTTACGAGGATAAAGTCATAACTTTACGAGAATAAAAGAAAACATAAAATGACCACTTTATAATATTATGATTTTATTCTCGTAATATTATGACTTTATTCTCAAAATCTCAGATTTATTTTTTTTCCTCAATGTGGCCCTAATACTCCGCCGTAACATAGACCTACAACAATGAGAAATAAAAAAAGAAAATGTAAACAAAAAACAGTTATTCATTTCCACTAATCTTTAATAAATCCACAGGGAGCCACTGGAGAGGGGCTAAAGAGCCGCAGGTTGCAGACCCCTGTCCTACGTAAACCTGCTGAACCATACCTGACTTCAACACAACACCTGTCCCGTCTACAAAGTAACGCGCAAATTGAGAAACTCTCGCGAGATGTTTAATGTAGGATGGGTTGTTGGGCAGCGAGTCTCCATAGTTACCTTCTAGACACGACCAACTGAACCGGCCAACATTAGCTACTGTAACTAAGGGCAACAGTTAGTAACTAGCTAACGTTAGCTACTGTAACTAAAGACAAAGGTTAGTAATTAGCTAACGTTAGCATTCATCCGTAGACACTTCACACAGTTTAATTTAGAAACTCTGAAGGTAAGAAAGTAAAGAATATTAAACGAGCTAGGTAACTAGCTACTTACATTACAGGCAGAAGAGACGTTGACGTTGGTTTACGTCAACCTGCGTTCAACCAACGTCAAGGGTAATAAATGGTATGGTCCACTTTAGGGGTGTCTGAAATCGTATTACAAGATTTTTTAAGGCATGAATATTAATATGGGGAATATATTGTAATATTTAACTACGATTACAGGTAAGAAGGATATAAACATGTTTCGACACCCCCGACCTTCTGTTTTTACCTTTTCTAAGGGGGTCCAAGTATTAATTAGGGGGGTCAGACCCTCTCCATCCACCCTGTTATTTGGAGCCTGGTGACAGCTTCAATGGTAGATAGGTAGATGGATGGATGGATGGATGGATTGATAGATAGATAGATAGATAAATAGATAGATAGATAGATAGATAGATAGAAAAAAGTTAGTAGTGCAAAGTACAAAAAAATATACCAGATACAAGGAGATGAAGAAAACTGAATATAGTGCAGAAGAGACTGTTAAAAATTAATATAGTGCATGGAATATAGTGCCATATTATGCTGAATTTGCAGGTACATGTAGGTATTTTTAATGTTCTACTAGAACAAACATGTTCTACATGCTATATAACATGTTCCTCCAGATCTGCCATTACAGCAACGTGGAACCAGGATGGTGGATTCACATGTGACTATCATGGGAACATAGAGAAGGAGTGGAGCTGGCAGACAGACCGCACACTGATGGACAAGATTGTTATACAGGTGCAACCACAATGCTAGAATAGTGACCTTGAGACTACCACAACTTTTTCTACCTCTGACCAGTGACTGAATTGGACCATAATTCAGCAGTTTCATGTCATGATCATCACCATCACGTGTCTTGGATATATTTATATCTATACACGTATCTTCATATATCACACTTTAAATGTATTTTTTGTATGCATTTAATTACATACATTTCCACAGTTAGTACATACATGTATTTGGTTCATATTGTTTTATGTAAATATATCTATTCAAAGCAAATTGTACACAAATATAACATTGCATATATGCTACAATAAAACCAACTGAAAATGGCAAAGGCAAGACATAATGTATGGACAAGACTGCATTTATTTAGCTCCAATAATGCAGTCTCATCAAATGTCAGCGTGTCAAATAAATATAAATTGAGTTTAACTGAAAACATATTATTTAAATTTCTTCCTTATCTACTGGTAAATCAACATTTCCCCCTCGCAGTAATGGTATAAACATATAGCATGATAAGCATCACAGTTGAGGTCTTTTCAGATGGTACCTAGATTCAGGAGGTATACGCAATAAGAAGTAAGGGAAGGCTACTCATGTGGGAAAAAATCAGTGCCGGTACTCAGTACTGGTGAGTACCGGCCCATTTCAGGCATTGTTTATGACATATTAACTGTTATAAAAAAATATGTCCACGTTCTTTGTGTAATATACAAACAGAGTCAGCAACATGTGGCATATATAGACCAGGCCAGAGGTAATCTGCAGACAAGAAATATATTCAGTGACAAGGGTAGTCAGAGGGACTAAGAGTCTGGGGAGAACCTGTCTTGTGAGATAATTGTGAGATGTACATATGGGAAATGTCACATTTAGGGGAAACAAAGCAGGGCATGTGAGGTATGACGCATGACCTACTGATGAACCAACACTAACTGCCTCTGACAGGACCAAGAGGGGTTTTATAACAGGTCTATAGCTTGCAGATTAGATAACCATAGAGGAATTCATCACAAGTAATGAGTGTTCACGATTTTCCCGTTTTAATGTGTTTGTTTTTTGTCTCCTACAGTTGTCAGATGTAATCTCTGTGAGGCTGCTCAGCAGTACTTTTACCATGCTCAGCTACAGGTGTAACAACGAAAGCGTTCAACTTCCTCTTTCTGCCTTGTCGAACATTAACCAACCACAGGAAATGGTGAGATTAAGATTATAAAGTAAAATGAGTAAAAGTATTAGGTTTATGATAAACAATTAACATCTACCCTGCAGACTGAAGGGACATCTACCTCTGATTCTGCTCAAGACTTCCTGCCGGTGAGTAAGACAAAATCCCCCGCAGTGGTCCCAGAGAGCAAGAGGAACCTGATGCTAACACCTGTAAATTTTATCACCATATGCTTCAGTGAAAGCATGAAATACATTTTATTGACTCAAAACACCTGAATATCAAAAGGGCAGCCCAGACAGTACCTTTGAAGATGCCTTCACTGAGTCACTTTGTATAAAACAGCTCGCTAAATGCCTTATGTTGTTCTATATCATGTAATCTACCATGCGAGTAATGATGTATGGCAGGTGTCTGTGTGCTCCCAGGAGGTCCTCCAGATGGTCGGAGAGGTGGAGGAGCCGTCAGCACCATGGAGAAGCGTAGGGCATGTTGGCAGGGAGGTGAAGAAGCTCCACCAGAGAGCACGAAACATCCTGGATGAGTGGCTGGATTATTATCGCGTGGCCGTCGGTACGTACCTGCACCCTGTACTGTACAATGTGTGCTCACGCCTCCCAGCTGGGATAAAAACTGCAACCAGTGGGTGTGATGTACTGAACATTATGAGTTATCAAAGTATGCAGCAGTGCAGATAAAAGTTGACCCAGTGAGGTTGTTTCAGAGTGATTCAGTGAAGTGAAAAAGTTACAGTATTGCCTCATCCTGCAAACTCAACATTATTGAATAGTTCCATCAGGATCTTGTTCACGGTCACTCGTGTCACTCGGTGTCTGTGTGCATTTCTGAGTGACCTCTTCCTCTCCTTCAGGTATCAAGTATCTCAATGTGAAGCGGATGCCAGATGCCCCACTGAGGACCAGGCTGAGGAGGGAGGTAGAGTCAGCTGCTCTGCCCTCTCTGAACCTACCTGAGCGGGTAGATGCTGAACTGGTCCAGCCTGACGAAGAGGTATGGAGTCAGTTACGGGATCTGTGCGGACGTAAATCAGTCATGTCGTCAGTGGACGCACCAACAGAAAGACCTCTGGACTCCTACGTCAGGCTGCCAAGGTGCACACTTTATATCAATACATAAGACCAGAATGTTTGACCAAAGTCCAGTGGGCACACATCTATCTATCTATCTATCTATCTATCTATCTATCTATCTATCTATCTATCTATCTATCTATCTATCTATCTATCTATCTATCTGTCTATCTATCTCAATTGATATATCAATTCAAAGATCAATGATCCAATATCATCGTTGCAAAGTGAAAACATCATTACATTTGCACTTAAGCTGCAGTGGGTATAAATGGATATATGATTAGAAAAAAGTTATTTTTATAAAATGGTCACTATATCCTGACAGTAGTGCATGAGACAGGTAATCTAAAAGAAATCATGTGCCTCTGTGTCCTCCGGTGTCCTCCACTGCTCCTAATGGCATCTGCATGATTTCACAGACCGAAGGAAAACAAGCAATCATAGCCGAACTGGAGGCTGCCGTCCAACTGCCGTCTATGAGAGCCGGCTGTCAATCAGTCACGAACTCTGATCGAACGGTCAAACTAGGCAACGCGGATCAAATATGAATCAATATTCTGCTACTGTAATTTCTATTTCTCGCCTCGAGTGATTTCAGAAAAATCTGGTAGTGTACTGTTTAGCTGTAAAATGAGAAAGTTTGCTCCAACTGATCTCAACATGGCGGCCGGGTCAGAAGTCTCCCGTCACAGGCTAGATTTTTTAAAGCCTGAAAACAGAGCCATGAGGAGGCGCAGAAGTCTAGTTTTCTCTCAGAACACTTGAATTACAATTTTTTGCCCAATGATGCCAAAAACATTCTGCCTACTGCAGGTTTAAACCTTAAAACCCATTAATATAACTGTAATATCATAATTTAGTTGCTTTTTGTGAGTTGATATAAATTTAACTGATTGTGTTAAATATATATGAAATATGATATTGTCTCATCTATCTTGTCTATCTATCTATCTATCTATCTATCTATCTATTTATCTATCTATCTGTCTGTCTACCTATCCATCCTGTGGTAGTGACAGAGACACACTAGTTTTTGATCAGTTTCAAGTGCTTGAGCTCTGATATACTTTGCACAGATGCATGCTGCATTATGTCATATATAATATAATAATATATGATATTTCACTGTTTTGACCTCTATGTTAGGACACGAAGAAAGCGAACAAAGGAAGAGGATCCCGGTGTCACTCAGATAGGACTCCTTCAAATTCATGGCAACTTCAAACTTGAGTAAGACCCACCTGTATTACTGAGGCACATTCAAATGTTATTATGTAGAAAATTACATTTACTGCAGTTTATGAGAGCATGAGTATATTTTCAGGGACAGCCCTGCCAGGTCAGTGATTATTCCAAAGAGTGCAGATCCGCAGCCCTTCGCTGACACCCGCTGTCCAGCTCCCCTGCCGTCGTCCTCCCCCTTCGCCCCCCTCACAGTGTGCCCCGCTTGGCTGAGAGCCTACCTACTGGGGGAGGTGGGGAGGCGGCGGTGCTGCTGCAGCGCTACGCTGATGCCAGCGGTGACGGACCTGGAGTACGATGCCTTCGTTATGGGCCAGCCTTCGCACAGTCAACAGATCCTGGTGGTGTGCGTGACTCCTCCGCCACGCCAACTTGTCAACGCACATGCAGCAGTGTCCAACCAGGACGAACTGGAGCAGCTTTACAGGATGAGGAACAAGCACAGAACCATGCCGTGTACTCAGGTGTGACTGCTGTATTACATACAGGGGGTGGACGAAATAACAAAAACACAATAAGCATCTGGTCACCTGTTATATACTGTATGTATATATTACAGTCTGATTCACAGTGTGTGCATCATTTGTTTCCTGTATCACTGTAGTTAAAATAGCATCCAGTTTACATAATCAGCAACACTAAATGTGTTACAGTAAATATGTACAGCTTTGAAAGCGCTCTGAAAGACGTACTACAGTCAGCAGGATATTCTACAGCATGTTTTTCTGGAAACTCAGTAACAGTTTGTTTTTTTAACCTAGTGCCAGATGGATTCGTTTCGCCTGGTGAGGTATGAGATGTCATCCGGGGAGCCCAGCTGGGACGAGGAGAACATCCTGCTGCAGGAGCGGCACAACGCTACTCCTGGCATGGTCCTGGTCAGTAAACCTTCCCACTGCAGGCTCTGCTCGGTGCAGGTGTTCATGGTTCCCACTGGGTGGCAGCAGCAGTGAGGAGGACAGCAGTAAGGTTTCTGTCCTTTCCAAGAAACCCAGACATTTATTATAAAGTACTGTAGGCTAACAAGCAGTGAGGGATGGCACTTCTTAATTACAAAAGGGTGGTCTAATTTTTAGCCCAAAGTCTTCACAGCTGCTTTATTGATTTTTGCTGTAAGATGAAAATCCCTCCTTCACTCCATAAATCAAACAGAAGACCTAGAAGTCCTACTCACACTGTACTAGGGCTGTCCTCAAACAAAGAATTTCTTAGTCGACTAACACTCATACTATTTTTCGAATAATCGATTAGTTGATTTAATCAGCAGATCTGTAAAACTGAGTTTCTCCACAAAGAATCACAAAAAAGCAGCACTTTAAATCTTGTGTTTACCAGAGATGTGCTCGTAAGTTTCTTAGAAATAAGTCATTCAGCATGAAAAAAGCTTAAAAAACGATTAATCGACTAAAGAAATCTTAGTCAACTAAGAACAAAACGGTTGATTAGCCTACTAACCAACTAAGAGGAGGCAGCCGTACGACGTATTCACACACTGTAGAATCCTCTGTTGTGAAATCCAGAAATATCCACTTTATTGATGAAAAGATGGAATCAGCATGGTGTCGCAAACTACTTCTCTATAATCTAAATAAAAATACATGAAGTCATGCTTTATACTGTAAATATCACAATGACAACTGCAGTGTACGCAGGTTTATTTTCTCCGTTTCCACACATCTGATGTAAACTGTCCTTGTTCATGTGATAGATGTACATTAGAGGAACGCTGCTGTTTGTCGGCGAAATATTCAGTGATCACAGCTGCTCAGTCAGAGACCTTCAGGAGCAAATCTCCAGAACCAGGGGAGACTACAGATCAGGTCTGAGCCTCCCTTCAGACTACAAGTTCAGGTACTACTTCGCCGCACCCAGTCATGTAGTGATATAGTGTGAATGTAAGGGGGTTAAACAACAATTGTCAATGAAATTCAAAGCACAAGCAGTGCCTGAAATGGGCCAGAACTCACCAGTACTGAGTATAATTTTTGTCTACTTGAGTACCCTTCTTATTGCGTACCACCACCTCCTGGTGAGTCTAGGTGTGCACCCTTAAACAACCTGCATACCTGTGTCTCTGTAAAAGCCAACATCACGCTGAGAAAATAACACTATAAATGCTTTTGGTATTCCTTCTCATTATCCAATTTAATCGTAGGCCAACCGGTACTGTATCATATTTTCAGTGGGGTTTATTTTAGGGTATATGCAATATTATATTTGTGTACAATTTGATTTGTATCAGTAGCTGCATAAAAAGTGTTTATTAACCATATATACATTTATGTACAAACTGTGGAAATTTATGTCATATGTAGGCCTAATGTATGTAATGAAATGCATACAGAAATACATTTGAAGTGGGATATATTACCAAGATATACGTATAAATATATACAAGACACGTGATGATCATGTCATGTAATTGCTGAATTAGGGTACTGGCCCCTTTTTTGGCACAGTAAAAGTAGCAATACCACACTATTCAAATACTCCATTACTTTAAGTAAAAGTATGAAACTATCACCACCAAAATGTACTTAAAGTATCAAAAGTAAAAGTACTCATTAGGCAGAATGGCCCCTGTCAGTGTTTTATCATTGGATCATTATTACTGTAATGATGTATAAGCAGTACTTTCATTTTGTAGTTAGTTGAGGAGGAGCTATTTTTTTCGGTTTCATATATTATTTGGTATTTTAATCTACAGTAAACTGGTCCAACAAGTCCACCTGTTTTGAAATTCAAATTTGAAATATCCTAAAATACTCAATACTCAAGTAAAGTACAAGTATCTCAAAACCGTATGTTGTACTCAATGACTTTCCACCACTGGTGTTCATCGTTTTCTGTCCTTTCCTTGCAGAGATGCAGTTACAATCCCTCTAGCCACAGAGGAACACAACTCCCAAGATGCAACACTGAAAGGAGGAGATGACACAACGCCGACTGCTCCAGTGGAAAAGGAAAAGGCCAGCGAGAGGTATGTGACTATATAGATCCCTGCATATTCCTGACATGTAACTTGATGGTTCACAACACGCACATTTTCTTTAATTCATGTGTTGTGTTCTCAAATCTTTACCGCCTTTTATTCTGCCCGTGTTGTTAATTACAGTAAAGGTGTTGAAGATGCTCGATGTTTTCCTCCTGAACAGAAAAAACAATCCAGTCCCTGAGGTGTCCAACCAACGACAGAGAGAGTTGTGTATCAAACCAAAGGAGACTCCAGCACTTCCTCATGTTCCTGTTATCACACACTGAATACGCTCCAGTGACTGGATTATATACATGTATTAAAAAGTCTCCAAACTGCATCAACTGTGGGTAAATGTGCAATCAAACTGCAAATGACTCAGTTGCTTATATGCAGGTTGGCACCAGTGATTAGTCTAATCTGTACCTGAAATGCAAAATGTTTTTTGACAACTCTTTGAGGCATCAGAGCTAAAGATCTATCATCAAAGATAGTCAGTGAGGGCTGATGTTTCAGTGGGCTTTTCATCTTATGTAAATGGGAAACATCTGTATTCATTGTAATATTTTATGAGCAGATTTACAGTTTTTCTCGATCCCTTTAGCTCATTTTTTGAAACAGTCTTAACTTTCTATAAACTGTAAGTGCAACTGTCACAACTGTTTACTGGACATCACAAATCTATTGCAGGTGTGCAAAAGGTAGTAAGTCGCTCAAAACATTTCATTCATGCTTCAAAACCTAGTTATTGTGTCAGTAAGTTGGCCAACGCCACCAAAATGAAAAGTTATTTTGTCATCGTGAGCCGTACTGGTCAAATTGATTAGGTGTTTTTTCACCATGACAGTCAACCCTGGAAGTGTTTCTTATACAAATTTCTGTGTGTGAGTGTTAACCAACAGTACTATACAAGACTGTCAGTTTTGTGCAGCTGAATGCTCTTATGTATCACACTGAGATGTTTAGATTCCCATTTCAACAGTAGGTCAAAGTTTACAGGGAAAAGTCAATACTGTACAATAGTACACAGAAAAAGGATATGCACATTTCTATGTGTACAGTAAATATATTTGTGTAGCAATGTGTTACATGTACTGTGAACAGAAAATTCAATTTTGATCTTTCATGTAAAGTCATGTACAGTGAACAGAAATTTTGCCCCAAAATGACATCCATGCCAAATACACAACAACATCCCTGCAACAATGAATAAACCTGCAGTAGTTCAGTTAAAAAACAACAAATTGTACCTCTTTGTCACAGATATTTATGGAATATACATGCATGTCTGACAGATTTTGATAATTGAATGGATCATTTTGCATGTGACGGCTCAAATGATGAAATAATGTGTAGAAGTTGTGAAGAGTACGACGATTTCACTGAGAATCAACTCATCAGTTTTGATCAGTAAGATGTGCAAGTGGTTATTGTACTTACTCTTTTGCACACATGTGCCAAAACACGTGCAATTTGCTTAAATGAATGAGACATTCAAAACTGTAGTGAACAACAAACTAATTGGTCAGAAATTTGAACTTTTGCTTTCATTTCATTCAAGAATTGAGCCAAAGCGAATGAGAAAAACTGTAATAAAAACACCAAACTATCCAGAACTGTGTTTACTTTTTTTTAATCTAATGTCTCAGTATCTTGACAAGCTGCCATTTACCTCCCTTCCTCTGTGTTGTCCAGTTTCCTGTAAGATTGACTGATTAAGCAACCTGGTGACAAAGTTACAGCATGTTGAAAGCACCACCCACATGAATTATGTTTATTTTTTTTGTTTTACTTCCTCAACTATATATCAAATATAGCTTTTAAAGCATCAGCTGGCTTTCACACGTATTTCTGGTCTCTTAGTCACACTAGTGGTGTTAATATAGCAGTGATGATGATGATGATGTATGTGGAAAGATGTGAGTGGGTGGAAATTCCCGTGTAATGATGATAGATGAGATTGTAGTTTACACAGAACTAACCTTCCTTCACAGTATTCAGGATTTTCTCTTACACCCTTCTGACTTAATGAATGTTACACTTTAGAGCTACCAACCTTGTATTCAGGTTGCTGTGTGTGTGGCCCCTGAGGACCTCTAGTGGATGCTTGATGGAAACACAGAGGAAGCTCTCTGATTCATGTCGCTGGCAGCCAGTCAGTCAGTTGTTGCTCCGGTGAGAATGAACTAACTGTGTGTATCGGGATCACATGTGTTGCTCCAACAAAAAAGCGATGGAAATGTCCATTTTTGACCGATAACTTATTTGGAGTCGACTGCTTGAGATGTATCCGGACACAAGAGATGTTTACTGATGAATAAGGACAGAGAAAACAGAAGAGAAGCGATGATGAACTCAGGTAAGTGACTGGAGACTCCGTGAAAGATTTGTTAATGAGTGCTGCTAAGCAGGAAGTTTATGTATTTATTGAAGTGTTAGGTAATTTATTAATGCAATAAACATTGCTACACAGATGGAGAAGCAAAGAAGCGGATCTGCAGCCTCTGTTCCTTAATATGCTTTAAAATCTTGGAGTTAAAACAGATAAACAAATAAAATCTATTGACAGATTGTTTTAAGATAAAAACATCAAAAGACATAAAACAGACTGTGTGCATGTGTCTGTCTGTCAGTGTTTGGTTAGTTGTGCCCAGATTCAACAAATAAAAACTCATGACAGTGTTTTTTTGTAGGCTTGTAGATGTGTTTAGTATCAAACCTGTGGTTTGTTGAATGAGGAAATAATGTGCTGAGGGGAAAAAAAACAACATCCCTCCCTGTCAGCAGGTCATTCTTTGTTATTGTTTTGTCCACCACAGAACATTTTAAGGCCACTATCTGAGCCAGATGTACCAGGTTGCATGACTCTTTTCCACTTCCCCCTCCTCCTCAATGTCTCTCCCACTCTTCATCTCCCATCTGCTCCTCCTCCTCCTCCTCCTCCTCTTCTGCCTGTTGACACACACCATTAGCCGGATTACTGTGCTGTTGTGAGTGGCAAACATAAGCCTTGTAATATTTGACCCCCCTGGTGAGGTGGTTTACAGCAGTTTTCCACTACGCTGTCACTAGGCTCAGTGAGTTAAGGAGTGAACCAAATGAGGCAACATCTGTCTGACTACTGAAAATGCATCAAATAATACACCATCTGGATATTAAAAATGTGTTTTTTTTATTGTGCCAGATTAGATCTATAATCTTTTTGGTGGGTTTCAGATTTGAATTTCAAGTGCGTATTTTTTGTTTTTTCTCTCCTCAGGCATGCAAAAGCCACCTCTGGCCCCAAAACCAAAGTTGCCCCAGCAGCCCCAGAGGCCAGGGCTGTCTCCGTCCACCCCCAGAAGAGACGTTCTCTCGCTCCCATCTCCTGGCACGCCGAAGAGGGTCAAACCAATCCTGGCCCCCAAACCCTGCCTCTCCAAACCCACCAAACCGCCCGCTTCAAAGAGCCCGCTCCAAACATCTGCGACAGAAACCCCGCGGATCGAGGGGCTTCATAACTCCCACAATGGAATACAACAGGAGAATAAAAAGTCGGATTGGGATTATATTATTCCCATTTGTCTGTGCAGCCAGGAAAACTGCACGTGCATCAGGAACACAAACAGAAAGCTTCCCCGAGGTACTGTGGATAACGGTGTTCATCAAGTGATGAACACGTCCGCCAATACTCACCTCACAAACCATAAACCTCTTGAAACTTTAGACAGAACTCTCAACACAGACACCTCCAGTCCTGATGTGACCGTTAGGCCATCCCTTCCTCACAGAACATGGAGCGATGAGGCAAACGGTAATGTAACGCCCCAGGGTGCACCTGGGCGAGGACTAGAGGAAGATGCTCTTTGCTCAGAGCACGTATCTTCTGCACCCCAGGCCAAACCAGTCCCCTCTAGGAAGCCCATCCCTGTCCCTGTACCACGGAAACCCAGGACGCCTGTGCTTGCTCGCCAGGAAAAGGTGGAGGAGGAGAGTGCAGAGATTGCGAGCCAGGAAGGGAGGGAGATGGACGTCAAAGAGGTGAAGGTGTCATTGGAGGGGAAAGGCAGCTCATCGCTGTCTGTCAGTGTACCTGTTGGAAACAGGCCACCGCTGACTGCGAGAAAAGCCTGCGCTCAGCCGGCACCTCCGCCCAAGAAGAAGCCTCTGCTGTCTGCACCTGAAAAAGCGCCGACCTCTGCTCTCCCAAAGGATGTGGAGGAGTACGACCTGGGTTGGGACAGCAGCAGCCAGGAGATGGAGGTATCGGTCGACAAGGAGGATGAAGAGGTGGAGGTGGAGGAGGAAGTAACGCATGATGATCAGGACGCCCTCTACAGTGACTTCACACCTCCTTCTCGCAGTTTGCTCAATCAACCGGAGCTGAGTCGGCCTCCTGCCGTCACCGTGGCAGCAGCAGAAGACGAGACGGTCAAGGTCGTTCCAAAGAAGCCCCAGAGACGTAGCAGCCCGATGGCGTGGATGCAGAGGAAGGAGTCCTCTGAGGAAGAGTGGAAGTCAGGAGACGACGAGAAAAAAACGGCCCCTCCTGTACCAGACAGTGCTTTGAAGGAGAGAGTGATGAGGGAGCTGCCTTCGCCTCCAGATGTGAAACCGAGCAGCAAACTCGCAATACCTGGAATCACCAAGCCTTCTCGGTCCAGCCTGGGCAAACAGAGAGCTAAGTCGTTCTCCGGCGCCGACCTCCTTCGCTCCGAAGGGCAGAAGAGGAACTCTTTCCGGAAGCTGCTGGACTTGAAGCTCTCTGTGAAAATGCTCCCCAAGCTGATAGCAAAAAGAGGCCAGAGCCCGGAGCACAACGCGAGCGATAACGAACAAAGCGTCGACAGGGGCCACGACGGAAGTCAGGACCTCTTCGAGCATCTCAAAGCTGGGCGCAAATTCTCCTCCCCGCTGATTGGAGTAGAGCAAAGTGTGGACGGAGATGAGTTTTCTCCTGGAGCAGAACAAGATGATGACTACGAGAACATGCCTCACTATGAGGAGATACCAGACTACATGAATGTGCGTTTAGGAAGGGCAGTGACGTCCCCTCAGCCCTCCATCTCTCAGCTTGAAGACTGGCAGTATAATGATGAGGGCATCTACGAGGAGCAGGAGCCGTATATGGCCTTTGAGAAAGACACTGGACGCCAACAGTGTCAGACGCCAACAGACTATGAGAGGTAGATTATGACTGCTTTCATTTCTGTCTTGTTTCTCTCAGTACCTCACATCTGCTCTTACCTATGAATATATTAGATGCTCCCTTGTTTTCTGAAGGCAGTGCAGGAAAACACCGTCGGCATCTTAAGACAATCATCAGTAATTGATGTAGTTGATTACAGGGAGTTAACAGGGAAGGTCACAGAGAAGCATGTCACAATGTGTCCTTTGTTGCAGATTCCTGTCCGGGGAGTTGGACGAGTATAGTGGTACGCGTGCCCAGCCTTTCAGGTGTTGATGGATTGTGGGTTGACTAATAATTAAGATTGCACATAGTTTTTTTAAGTTATTATCAGAGGCAGCTCTAACACTACACAACTTTTGGCCTTAAAGGCAAGAGTGTGTATTTTGTTTTTTTTTATCTTTATTTGAGGCTAAGAGGACACTTCGGGCACATCTCTAGTTTTATCTAGCCACGTAGACAGTTTTTGTCAACAGTGTGTGGCCGGTATTGTTTTCACCTTGTGAGTCTGTGTGTCATCGTGGTGATATGTGGTCCTGGACATTTACTGTAGCAGGAACTACCACAGAATGCAGTTTTACTTTGCCAGGTGTTTATATGTTTGTCAGATTTTGTCAACACAATAGCGTCACATTGCGATGCAAGTTGCAGTCACGAAATTTACATGTGTGTAGTTGAGATCAAAATAAAGGCAGAGGTGAAAGATGAGGGGGAAGTAGGGGGTAGGAACTTCCTCCCTGAATGTCAAGTCTGTTCAATTTCTGTGGTTCAATATCACGAGAGTTGACAGAAATTCATGCTGTCTTCTTTTTTTCAGTAGTGATATTTTATAGCTGAAAAAAGTAAAACTGTAATGAATTTACATAAATCTTTTTTATTAGTTTTTACCCAGGCAATATCGTTTCAGGTCAGTTTTATTTTTTCTTAAAGGATATAGTTTTTATTATTATTTTTTTCAGTCTACTAAAAGTATTTTGCAATTTGGCGTTGCAGCTGGTGTGATCCATTACAAGTTGGCCTCTAGTTTGCTCAGGTTTTGAGAGATCTGTTGCTGAGATTTTTGCCTACAGTGAAATGTAATGGAGGTGATTTAATTACATGTGTGATGCTCAGAGCAATGAAAAAGTATTTTTAGAAATTGGATGTCTTTCCTTTAACCATGTTCATATTAGGGCTGCACAATTAATCAAATTTGTATCGAAATCACAATATGGCCCACTGTAATTTTCAAATCACAGGAGGCACAATATTTGTTTAAGGTGAAATGAGTCAAAATACCATTTTACATTAAATATATTCATGCTGCAGTGATGTCCTGGTCTACACATCATATTCTACAGACTTAAAAAAACATTTTTGTTTGGTACAGATCCCCACATGATTTTTGCAGGGATCTGTACCAAATAAACACCATAATCATTTTAATATGTTTTTCTGAAAATGAAAATAACGATGCAAAAATCATCATTCCCTCTAATATTGTAAATAATATTGCAATATCAGTCAAAATAATCTCAATTATATCTTTTTAAAAAATCGTGTTGCCCCAGTTACATTGAATAAGCCACAGAGCCCAACAGTTTTGATTGAAAGTCTTTTTTTTCTTTCAAAGAAACGGTCACTATAAAACAGTGAAAATGTGTATAAAGACACTTCTATTCCTCTACAAATTAAATTTTTAAATGCTGAAAAAACAGAAAAAAAAACTAAAATAGAATATCTGCATGTGATATGCAGTAGCTGTCGGGACGGTGAGAAAATATGTTTTTGAGTGAACCGATCCTTAAAAAGTTTGGCTAGAACAACCATCTTGATACTTAATCAGCTCAATTAAACTTGGTATGTTTATATTCTTGGTAGTGATGTTTCTAATTAATGTTTTATGCAAAGAAGTCACAATATGTTGCGTTATGAATGACCAGTGAGCAGAAGTCAGTTGGAAAAATAGGATTAGAGTTTGTGTAACTGTACACTCGGCCTCGCACAGCTTAGTGAGTCGCCCCTCTGTAGCTCAAACTGTGCAGCAGTCACATGTTAACAAGCTCACAAACAGAGAGCAGCCACAGCTTAATGCAACAGCTATTGTAAACATCCCACAGTGTGTTAGACCCACAGACTCCAGCTCAGCCTTGGCCTATTTCTTCTTCTGCAGTTTAATTCAGGGAGGGGCCTTCACATGTAGTTTTCCCTCTGGGAATTGAGGCATTTCAGATATGTAGTTTCTCTTTTAGCTGTTCACATTGTTGTCATTTTAAAGCTATGTGTGATGATTAGTGGTTTGCTCTTCTTCTGTTCCTGTTGAACGAGGCTAGCATCATGTGACCTCGTTGATGGTTATCATTAAATGTTTTTTTTGTGTCGGTTGTGTCAAGTGCTCCCTTTCCTGTGTGTGCTTTGGTTTATGATTCCCACTTGATCAGAGCAGGAAATGTTCAAATACTGCTGGACTGACTGAAAGACATCGTTCTTTTCATCTCTTTCCCCCTCTTCTATGAATAGCATCCTCTCTTTCTTGTACTTTTTATAATGATCACGTGTCATGTGAATGATGTGGTCATTGTGTGCTGCATTCAGTGTTTTTAGCAAATGTCTTCAGCTGCTTCTCTGACCCTAACATCCTGTCCCTTTTGACAGAAGCTCTGTCGATGAGGAGGTGACGCCCCTGGATGATGGTCCCTCGGATGACGGCCCCTCGGATGATGACGTCTTGGCCAACACCTCTGAGGACGAGGACGATAGCAGCTCCTTCTCAAGTAAAGGAGACGCTGAGCAGCCAGAGGAGAGTACGGTGAGAAGCACACACTGTTAGATTTATGACTTCAGAAATGCTGTACTTCCTGGTATCATCTCACAGGGTTTGTCGTTTGCAAGTTGTCAGCGATAACATTTCACTTTTCTTCCTTTTGACACTGTTAATTTTCATAAATATGTTTATTTGTTTCACACATATAAATAGACATCAAAATACAATTCACATGAAAGGAATGTAAAATGGGTGTAAGGGTGTGGTAGAAACCTATAAAAACCACACCCAAAGGACAAACAAATGGTAAAAATTCTACCATACAGAAGTAACCAGTACATTTTAGATATTAGTGCTCAAAAGTTTCACATAATAATAATAATTTAATAATAATAATAATAATAATTGCCATATTTACAATTTAAGAGGGATCATTTTTTCTGTCTGTTTTTGTACATAGACAATGACAAAAGAATCCATTAAATGTACATTTTCATTCCATAAAATAACTTCACAAAATTAGATAGAAAACTGACTGCTGGATACAAAGGAAGATGAAGATTGTCAGTCTGTCTGGTTGGTAGTTATGGAATTGAGAGTTATTACTATTAGGTAAATCTGCATCCTTATATCTCGCTTTTTAAGACAAATGTGCAGGTTTGAAGACTGTTGATGTCAAATATACTCAACAACTGTACAGTTATTTTAAAGAAAGCGGTGCACTTGGTATAACAGCGTTAGAAAAAGTTGCTAATCTAATAAACTGTTTCTGTTGCAGCAATACTTTGTTCAGATAAGTTGGAAAAGTACTTGCCCATACAATATTACAGTATGCTAATATCAGGTAAATGCTAATTCTCTATGAATATATTATGATGCACACAGTATGTATCTGCAGTGAGAATTTATTATGCTGCATTGTAATTCTGCGTCCGTGTTTTTGCTTCTTTTTGTTCTGTTTTAGAGTGGACAGAAGAAGAGCAAGATTCACCACATCGCCACAGAAATCATGACCTCCGAGAGTGTGTAAGAGTCTTCATTTGTTTTTCTTTAAGTGTAGGTTTATGATAAAAAAAAAAAGAAAAGGTTTCTGCCTCCACCAATTTGAGGTGAAAGGAATTACTAGGAGGTTACTTGTGGTGCTCACAACAATGGAGGTTAAAAGCAGATTTAAATAGATAAACAGTGAACAGTTTACTTTTGGGGAAGCGACTCTTTATAATTTCTTAAACCTTCCCCATTCTTTGTTTTCTAGGTTTGTTGATGTCCTGAAGCTGCTTCATGTCGTAAGTACCGTCACACTTCATGTTATTTGCTTCACACAGAAACAAGCCTTATGTTTGCTTTGATAAAAGCAGAGGCTGGTGTTATAGAGTTGCAAAGAGGGAGGAAAATTCTGTCTAAAATCATACACTGTGAGACATTTTAAACCTCCTAAAAACACAGTGAGAGATACAATTCCATATTGAAGTTGGTTTTTTAATATATTTTCACAGCCAGCCAACTTTAAGAGTACAGAAATCGGCCACAGGTGAAATGGCGTTCGTTAAAGGCAGCTAAAAAACATAAATATCGCTTTCTTTTCTTTTTTTTCATATGTATGTATATGGTGCTATATTTTTTTATTTATTTATCTATATTCATCTCATAACCCATGTCTCATTCCTCTCACTCATTACATTTATGCAATACTGATACTGGAGATACAGTCACTTACCTTTACACACAATCTTCATTTTAATATGTATATAGAACTATATTTTATTTTATTTATGTCATCACTTTATATCTTATTGTTGTCTTTATCTCTGTGCCTTTATCTTATTAATGTCATTTTATCTGAACTTATGCGACTAGTGCTTTTATTGCTGAGCTGACCTGTTCTCTCACCCTATACATGTCATTGTACCATTGACTGAGTTGTTAACCTACATATGACAAATAAAACTGAAACTAAATATTGAACAAACAATATTAGATGTTTTTTCAAAAAACTACCATCCTTATCTAAACATATGAAGCGAGCCACACCACATACGGTACTGTTGAGACCGTTTCACTACGGCTCTCTCTATATGTTTTATCTAGTCAACAGCCCACATTCTCCATGTGTTTTTGATTAAAGCCACCGGGGCACACCCCATGCAGGATCAGACTGTGTGTAGACCCGACTCCCCTCAGTCTCCACCACACAGCTCACATTCCTCACGGTTTTCACCGGCTTTATCAGTGCTAGTGTGATCTGACTGTAATACCATACGTCTGGACTTAAATGGAGACATGTTGTCTCCTTGTGTTGTTTTGAGAAATGTAATCTGTAACGGATCAAATCCACCAAAATGATACGGCTATCTGGTTTCTGTGCTGTGCTCCTGCTCCAGTCCCCACCATATCCCCCACGCCCAGATCAGTGTAACTCTAACCAACTTTTAACCACTGCTGTCTTACAATAATAATCTCATAATAGAAACCGTCTTGTTGCATCCACTAAGTTGCTTTGCATATGATATGACATGTACAGTATATAAACGAATAAAGGAGCACAATCACAAATGTAAATCATAAACTTTTTCGCTCTCTCAGACAAAAGAAACAAAGACAGTTTATGAAAAAAGGGTTTTATCTCTTATGTAATTTAATCAGGGTTACTATGGTTTTTCAACCTGGACCCTATTTCCCCATGTTTTAGTGTGTAAGTGACTAATGGGGACAACACTTTTCGAAATTGGTCCAGTATTGAGGGATAACGCGATGCTGCAACCGCGAAACGAGCTGCGAGGGCAAGTGAGCAGCCTCAATGTAACATTATGTTCACAAAAAGTGCTTGTTTTTGCCACTGACTCAGGCTCAGATTGTTATTATAAGTGTCTGACAACATTATGGAAAGAACCCTACAGAGAAATAAAATATTTACTTGCCTTTCTCTTGATCTGGTCTGGTTGTTATTGTGTCCAAGTCCCGCTAAAGCAGAAGTCTAGTCATGAAATCTGAATGACAGTATACTCTAGCTCAAATAAATACGGGTGGCCATTGAATCCAAAGACCTCATCAACATTATTTGAATCATCTAAATATTCAGCCATGACATTGAAAATCTTTAAGATAACACTAAGCTCTAAACTTTCTGTAGTCCAACACAACAAACTCGGCCCGGCTGGCACTCGTGTTTCCACCTTGGATGTATTCCACCGTTGTCTTCCAACATGTCACCTCGCCAGATTTCAAAACGAGACTTCTCCTTGAGTGAGACTCTTCCCATAATGTCAGACACTTATTATAACAATCAGAGCCTGTTATGGCAAAAACAAGCACTTTCAGTGGATGTAAATGACGGTGCCAGCTTGCCCCAATAGCACCGTATTGCAGTCTGTGAGCAGCTGCCGTCTACAGCGTTATCCCTCAATATTGGACCAATTTCAGACATTGTTGTCCTTATTAGTCACTTAGACACAAAATCATGGGAAAATAGGGTCCAGGTTGAAAAATACCAAAGTTACCCTTTAAGCCTTTAAAAATTGGACACATAAGATCATATCTAATACATGAAGGGCCAACAGACTGCTAACTGTCATACATCCTAATACGACCCTCCTTTGTACCTTTGTTTGCAATGTTGCTTTACCTCAAAGTTAAAGTCCTTTACAGGAAAGTTAATGTTTTTCAGCCTCTTTATTTTCACAAAAAAAGGATGAGTGTAAGCAGATGTTCAGAGAGACAAAGGTCTCGAAGCGAGCTTGTAGTGGGACTGAGTCATAAACGATGACGCCTCGCTGCAGAGCTCAGACAGGAAGTGCATGAGTCTCTGCAGACTGCAGAGGAATGGAGTCCAGTAATGAGGATCAGTCATACCAAGTTCAAAAGAATGTAGAGGTGACTTAGTATTTGTTCATTCTCCATCTCTACCAGGCACCCAGCCAGCTTTTCACCAACTGATTAATGATAACACCACACGCCATTTGTTGTGTGTTTTTATCTGAGTTATGAGTTGAGCCATATTTTCAGCAGTGCTCTGTGTACTGTTGCTGTTAGGTGAAAACCTATATATTGTCTACAAAATGTCAACTTTCCAGCAACAGAAAGACAAGAAAAGCTTTGATTCATAGCTTTTATTTGAAGTGAAAACACGCACCAAACTGAAGAACCAGAGCTTCTTGTAGATTGTATTCACTAGCTGCTGATTCAGTCTAAATCAGCAGCTAGTCTAGTCTAGTCTAAGAAAAGATTACGTCTTCATTGTAATCTTTTCTTATCTCGTGAATCATCCAGCTTTTTTTTCTAATTCCCGGACAAATCAGTTTCCACATGATGCACCTCCTTCGCCGTCAGATCACACGTATTAACCACAGGAGCTCTCCACTGGGCGCTCAGTCTGTAAGCATTTTTATTTGCCATGTGTCCTCATAAACCACAAAAAAACTCCACATCATCAGAAAAAGAAGCAGAAACTGCACCCTCAGGGTCTCTTGTTCTCCTTTTTCTTAGTTCTGATTCATGGTATCGTGGAACTTCACAATTACTTAATGCGAGTCAGGTGTGTGTAGATCATGGGTCAGCACTATTTCTCTTCATCTTTTATACTGACGGTTTCTGGTTTGTGTTGTTTTTGGGACCATGTTGCAGTTCTTCTTTAGTACTTCATTGAGATTTGCTTCTGGGTTTTCCCCTGTACGTGCCTGAGTTCCTGTATTTGACCACCTGACTCTTTATCTTCTGACAGGACTTCCGTGACGCGGCGTCCACGGCGTCTCGTCAGAGTGGGAAGCCCGTGATTGAGGATCGTCTTCTCAACCAGATTCTGTACTACCTCCCACAGCTCTACGAACTCAACCACGACCTGCTCAGAGAGCTGAAGCAGAGAGTAGCCAAATGGTACAACACAATCCTGAAAAAAGTATATTAACCATTGTGTGTCTAGATCACTGTTACTGGCTGAAACAACAACATATGCACCAACACTATAGACCAGGGGTTCTCAAACTTATTACTCAAAAGGTCCTCATCTGATTTGTTTCAAGGTTAGAGATCCGGAGCGATTGGCAATAACAAAATAACATCATAACGTATTTTTATTCATAACACGAGTAGAGATGGCTATTGTTAGGATTTTATCAATAATAGCCTACTACTCTTTTTGATTCTCCTTATTGGTTTTGTTCTTTATCAATACTCTTATCGGTTCTTCATTACTAAATAATTGCTTTTTAATATACTATTTACAATAACAAATAAATTAAGAACAGGATTAGAATTTATTTACATTTTAAATATAACAAAATGTTGTTTCTAGAGCAGCAAAGGTAATGTTTACAACAGCAAGTCACTATATACACTCAATAATATCTCACTGGAAAGAAGAATGAAGAACACAGTGGCATTTCATTGTCATTCTGTTGCTAGGGCAACAGCTTTAATCCTGGTTTACTTCCTGTCAGCTACTGCATTAACAAACACTGCAACAGGAAATACAAAGGGGCCCATTTACAATGTTTTTGGGTTGTGTCTAGAAGGTAACCTCCAAGTTGTGAAAAGGTGCAAAACTCTTGCGAGACTCGCTGCCTGAAGACCCGTCCTGACTTAACCATTCAAGCTGTGCATTCCAACATCCATACACCGTACTAGTTAGTAAGCCAGAAAAAGATTGAGGCTTTTGTCGGATGTCACATACTATGCACTGAGTAAACAGATGTTTATATCTTTTCAGACACACTGAGCAGTGATTTACGTTGTAACCATGGTAATCCGTGCCAACCTCATGTGACCAAAACGATGGTTTGTGAGAATCAAAGTCTGAATTAATTTAAAATATACATGTATATTACGCCTAGCAAAGTGAAATCTTATACTTACAGTAAAATTTAAGTGTCTGTTATGAACATTGTCGTCCCTACCGCATTGCATTGTGGGATATTTATGTCGCCATAGTGTCCAGTGTTTGCATACTGTAATATTTCACAGGAAATAGTATGCATTTGCGAACTATTGGTTTCATAATAAGGTTTCGGACATACTTAAAAATCTAACGTACTTTTTTTAGCATACTAAATAGCATGTTAGTATGTGCCAATACATAGTATGTCAAATGCAGTATGCCAAAAATACCAGGATGTCCTATTGCATCTGGTCGTATTTTACAGTAGCCAGCATGCTTTTCTGGCTATTTTGACCCACAATCCTTTGCACAGCAGATGTATGAGCAAGAGGGTCAAAGTTCAAGTTGCAATGTTATGACGAAGTAGTATGTACCAATTGTATGCATATTGCATGCAACAGTATGTACTTTGTAAGAGCAGCTGCAGTATGTACTAAAAGTAAAAAGAAAATGTATGCAATATGAAACGTAGCCAAGGTCAATGCCTAACCTTAACCATTTCGTGAGAGTTTCGCAACTTGGGGGTTACCTTCTAGACATGACCATGTTTATGTTGTCAAGTTTCAAAAGGTCTATATGGCCAAAGGTGTACAGAAACCCCTGTCCCCATATTTGTGTGAAATTTTGGTCCGGGGAGATTTTCCATGGTTTATGATAGACAGCGTAGTTCCATTTAACAGAAATTTTAATGTTACTAAATACAGTGATATTTTATATTTGTATATACAGTATGTGTATATACTGTTTATATATTATTATTATTATTGCTACAGGAATACAGCTTAGTTACATATACATTCACAAGGTCACAGTGTCTAGTTTATCTCATTCTACTTTATTCTGTGTACAGGGATGAGAACGCCAAACTGGCAGACATCTTCCTGAAGAAAGGGCCCTATCTGAAGATGTACTCCACTTACATCCGCGAGTTTGATAAGAATGTGGCTCTACTGGAAGAGCAGACGAAGAAGAACCCAGCATTCGGCGCTGTGGTTCGGGAGTTTGAGGTATGAGGCTTGCTTGACCTGTTTTCTCTGTCTGAGGGAGTGTGTCTGTTGGGTTTCATTGTTTATGCATGTGAGTTTAATCCTTTAAAATGTGTCATATATAATGTGTGTCATTTTATTTTATCCAAGGCCAGTCCACGCTGTGCCAACTTGGCTCTGAAGCATTACCTACTGAAGCCCGTTCAGAGGATTCCTCAGTATCGGCTGCTGCTCACAGGTACATATCTGCCAAAGAGTCATTTTCACAGCATAACACTCATCTCGTTCATTCATAATATATGCAAGTCAAAGCTTTATTTAAATCCAACATCACTTCATCATTGTATTTGTTGGTTCCTAAATGTTGCACCAACCTGTGATATGTCATTATTGGCGTCATGCTGCCCTCTGGTGGCCAGAAAAACAAACATAGTTTGGTATTTCTGTCTTGCCCCCTTCAATCCTCATATAATAAGATTTTTGAAGTGCAGCCCAAATCAGATTTGGTGACATAACACGAGCTTTAACATAAGTGAGCTTAGTGTTTCAGGAGTCTAATGGATCAGGGTCGATCCCTCGGGACCAAAATGTGAAGAATGTTTCTCACGTCACTCTTGTGTAATTGTATTATGTAAGCACCTGCAGACCTTTTTATCCAGGATTTTAATTCCAGGACTTTACTGTGCTTGTAACCCAGTGTACAAAGGAGGTTTTTTTTCGCTGTTGGTGCTGACTCTTAAATGTTTCTAATTGTGTTTCAGATTATCTAAAAAACCTGTCTGAAGACTCAGATGATTACAAGGACACACAAGGTAAACCTTTTTATATTATGTACACTGTAAACTCACCTGGTATAGAAACATTGTCTGTCGTGTATGTGATGTGATGTGATGTACATCTTTTCAAATTTCTATCCACTCAGCTGCTCTTGAAATAGTGAAAGAGGTGGCCAATCACGCCAACGACATCATGAAACAAGGGGTGAGAACCAATCAGACGTATTCTATTAATATGTTGATACAGTATAATGCTCCATATGATCGCTGATGTCCACTGTTTCTGCTTCTCAGGATAACTTCGAGAAGCTGATCCAGGTGCAGTGCCGTCTGAACGGCCACCATGAGATCGTCCAACCTGGGCGGGTAAGGCCATAAAGATATTGCCAAAATCTGTTCTTTTATTGAGTGTTGCTCTTTTCTTTCTTTCAAATGTATTTTATTTATTGTCAATAATAAATCAATCAATAACTGTACAGGGAAAGGATTTAGTTTTTCTAAAGAAAGCTCACCCGTGTCACACACACATCCATCTGCTCACACAAACAACAAACACACAGCTGACCACAGAAGATATATTCTAAATTATGGATAAAGTTAAAATTATAAACAACAATACAGAGAAGACATATCTACAGTCACCTTAATAGTAACAGAAAAAAAGTCAAGAAATAAAGGAAATTGAAAATTAATAAATAGGGTAGGAAAATAAAATAAATAAAAAGATGTTCATCATTGTCTGATGTTTCATTTGTGTGTGAAACACTTTGTAACAGTGTGTTTTAAAAGGTGCTATATAAATAAAGCTTTACTTACTTATTTACTTACATACTTACTTACCTCAAGGTCCTCAAGGTTCAAAATAAACTCAAAACTCATCAACTTCATCAATATTAAAATTAATTTATGAATAAATGACTAAAGTTCGCTGTATTAAATGTTCGCTGATACCATATTATTAGTTTTCTTAAAGTTGTAAAATGTAAAGCTTCTTGTCATTGTGAGTAAATACAATAATCGAATAACTACTATGATTAACTGGAAATCACATAAGTAAAAATGTTACGCTATTTTTTATCATGCAAATGTTTTTTTTTGTTTTTCTTACTTTGGACTTGTAATATAGTGCTTCATTTGAAGACGGACATTTATTTAAAATGATGCTTTATTGCAGGAGTGCAGGAGTTAACATAAATTTACATTTGCTTACATATAATGTTGCTCATACTTATAGCATTCTTACCATGTTCATGCTTTTTATAGTGAAAATATAATGATAATAATGTGGAAAAAAATAAGAAAATAATAACTTAATAACTTTAAAATGTCAGTCTTTCTTTTTTAAAATATTTCCTTCTTTTTATTCATATTAAGATCAAGAGTCAGAAAATAGCCATCGTGATCATACGTAAAACAACAGACATGACTTAATGTGATCTTGTGACATTTTTGTGCTCCAGATCTTCCTGAAAGAGGGCTCCCTGAAGAAGCTGTCCAGGAAGGTCATGCAGCCCAGAATGTTCTTCCTGGTACAGTAAAACACCGTCAACATCTCATCCATCTCTTCCTTATTTCATTCTTCCACAACATAATCATTGTATTACTGCAATGACCGTAATCTGCCGAAACCATCTACCGCTCTCACTCCGACCTTCAAAGTGTGTTCTGTGAGGCTTTGATTGATCAGAGAGATAATCATTCTGGCTTTGTTTTTCAGTGAAGGCTTTCTTTTCTAAGGCATTATATAGTCATGCATGCTTGTATCTATCAGAGCTGCTGTGCTCTTATGCTGCTGTAAAGAAAGGTAACACTTCATTAAGGTCCGCAAATTTCCTAGTAATTAGGTGATGATTAGCAAGTAACCTATTTGAAAGTTCTTTGGAATTACTGAAAAATTACTCCAATATCTACCTCAAAATTGATTGAAAATTACTTTATTATAAACATTATTTAATAATGATATGCTAAAATAGCATATAATCGTTAAAATAGGGCACTTAGGCTTGAGAAGCGGCTGTGCACTGCTCTTCATCGTAGGTGGAAAACCAAAATTGATAGAAGACACTTAACTTTGTATTCTTTTCCTGAAAATGTATTAAATAAATTATCACCTATTGGGAAATAGCGGAATATAATTATTAAATAATGTTTATAATAAAGTAATTTTTGATACATTTTTAGGTAAATATTGGGGTAATTTGGCAGTAACTCCAAAGAAATTTCAAATAGGTTACTTACAAATTATCACCTAATTACCATGAAATTTGCGGACCTGTAAAATGAAGTGTTACCTAAAGATCCTCGGGAAGTCCTGAGATTAAGGCTCAAATGTGATTGAGCCCTTTGATGATATGACCTCGAACGTTGTAACTGCTCCTATCTAAACATTATTGAGGCTAATGAAGCCAAATAAATATTTAAATCAAATTGTTTTTACCAGTATTTTCTTAATCTTACTCTGAGCTCCTCTCTACTGTATTAGAAAACACAGAATGAACAGAAATTAAGTGTCATCTCTCCTTTAGTTCAACGACACATTGCTGTACACCGTTCCTGTTCAGTCTGGCCAGTACAAGTTCAAAAACATGCTGCCTCTGGCTGGGATGAAGGTGAGAACTTCACTCCTTATTTCTTTGCACTCTTCATCTTTTCACATATATATTTATATTATTATCTCAGGATATGTTATACACTGCCATCACTGCTCACAATGAAAATAATTACAGGTTAGCAAACCAAGCCAAGAGGCCTATCAGAACGAGCTGAACATTGAGAGCGTGGAGCGCTCCTTCATCCTCTCAGCGAGGTAATGATCAGAAACAAAAGATATACACCGATTAGCCGTTACATTAAGACCACTGACAGGTGAAGTGAATAACATTGATTATCTCGTTACAATGGCACCTGGCAGTGGGTAAGATATATTAGACAGCAAGTGAACATTTTGAACTTTGAACTTTGTGTTGGAAGCAGAAAAAATGGGCAAGCGTAAGGATGTGAGCGACTTTGACAAGAGACAAATAGTGCTGGCTAGACGACTGGGTCAGAGCATCTCCAAAACTGCAGTTCTTGTGGGATGTTCCCGGTCTGCAGTGGTCAGGACCTACCAAAAGTGGTCCAAGGAAGGAAAACCGGTGAACCAGCGATAGGGTCCGACCCAAGGCTCATTGATGCACGTGGGGAGAGAAGGCCGGCCCGTGTTGTCCGATCCAATAGAAGAGCTGCTGGAGCTCAAATTGCTGAAAAAGTTAATGCTGGTTCAGATAGAAAGGTGTCAGAACACACAGTGCATCATAGTTTGTTGCGTATGGGGCTGCGTAGCTGCAGGCCGGTCAGGGTGCCCATGCTGACCTAATGTTATGGCTGATCGGTGTATATCTTGGTAGTTAATGAACATGTGTTGTTTCTTTGTTTTTCCTTGCAGTGCATACGGTCTGTGAATACTGTGTAGGTGTGTTAATCACACTGTGTTTTCTCTCTGCAGTTCAGCCACAGAGCGAGACGAATGGCTTGAGGCCATTTCCACGGCGATTAACGACTACACCAGGAAGAAGATCAGTTTCATATCTGGCAAATCTCTAGAAGAGGTAAGAAAACAAGTTCAACCTTATACAGTTCATCTCCTGTTTGCACTCTTTCATAGTGATGAATACCATTTTATAGTGCATGTATGAGCAATGAGAGTTAACTCCTGTCTGTGTCTTTTTAATATTCAGGTAGAGCTGGGGGATGAAGATGATGACGCTCCTTTGGGATCCAAAGCCCCCATTTGGATCCCTGACCCGCGGACCACCATGTGTATGATCTGCACCTGTGAGTTCACTCTAACATGGAGGCGACATCACTGCCGCGCATGCGGAAAGGTAAGGGGACAAAAAGTGGAAGAAAACGTCTCTATTTATGACGACTATTTAGCCTGAGATGATTTTCTTCATTTGTGTATACTAGCCTAGATCTATATTAAAGGTGCTATTGATAACGTTGATAACCGTCAGCCACTAGATGTCACATTCTCCGTCCCCAGTTTCATTGCATTTACTTCACAACAAGTCTTTGCCAGGCACTTACCTTCAATCTCAGACATTTATCCGTTTTTTCCACACTAACTGACGACACAGAGATACCAACGTCATTATACTATTGGCTCACAAGCCTTGTTAGGAGTGGGAACCAAACATTAATTTTGGACCCGCCAACATTTTTTAAATGATTAATTCATAATCATTTTTTTTTTTTTTTTTTTTAAGGAAAAGCCATACTTTTATTCAGCACCTTTCTTAATCTCTGTAAATGTTTTTTATTATTATTATTATTAGTCTACATAAAAATATGATCAATAATACCTTTTAATGTATTTTCTTGTATGTATTTGCAGCAGGGTGGTCTATCACATGTGTATACATTACAGCCTTTTATGTGTACTTATTTATGGAGGGTACATTGTTTGTATACTGTACATACTGGTATGTTTGGTACAATAAGTAACATTGATATAATATTGGTGCATATGTTTAATATATGATGTATTTTCTTGTTAATATTTGATTATTTGAAAGAGGTGTGGTATGTCCCGTGTGCTTGTGTATGCATTATGGGTATTTAAGATGGCGACTCTCTGCACTTATCAGAAGTCTGAGGAAGATCCTGGTGATCGAAACATTACTGCAATAAAGACCCTTCTATCAGGAGCTATTTGGTGTGCGGATCTATCTGTTTTAATTCTGCTAGAGAAAGTCTCTCCCATCTAAAACAAATGTAGTTTCTGAAATATTCTTTATCAAAGAATGACAGCTGAACTTTTTGATAATATGACGGACAGATTTAATTAATTTACTGAGAATCCTGCTTTTGATAGCCAAAAAAAGCATAAATGTTCTGGTTAAAGCCGCAACCCCCCAGCATAGCAGGGTAAAAAATGTCTTTTATTATGGAAAAATCACAGCAAGATTACAGTTGAAAACAGACAAGTTTGTTGAAAGATGGTCACCATTAATACTGGCGATTTTTCCTTTTCTTACTCTGGTTTATTTTATTGCATTTATTTGTATTTCTATGTATATGCATCTCCTCCAAGTTGTATGTTTTCTGTATTGAGTGTGATGAATAAATAAAAAAGAAGTGCAAAAAAGAAGCGCAGAAGAAAAGAAAATGGCTTCTTAAAAAACATTGCTGTTTTAAAATGAGGAGAGAGATAACATATTTTATGCTTTATCGTCCCATCAGGTGGTGTGCCAGTCTTGTTCCTCCAACAAATACTGTCTTGAATACCTAAAGAACCAGTTAGGACGAGTGTGTGACCAGTGTTTCCCTGTTCTTCAGCAGCAGAAATGTAAGTCTGTCTTCCTTCTACCATTGTTTGCAGTAAATTAAGATAAGATAAATTACGTTGATTAATAAAAACGTTGATTAAATTAAAGAGATTGAAGGAGAAAAACTCAACAGTGAGCAGGAGCAGGTAATCCACTTATTTGATGTATTTTTCTATGTATTAAACAACTGCATGTTCCACATTTTGTGTTCATCAGGTAAGCAAGCCCCCTCATCACCATTATCCCCTGGAAACAGAGCGTTTCCTTTCTCCAGGAGGCAGAAGAAGATACCTGCAGCACTCAAAGAGGTGACTGCTTTGTCATGATCAAGACGCACTGTTGTGGTGATAATGACCTGATGGCTTATCAGACGGGTTTTGTTTGTTTCAGGTGACAGCAAGCACAGACAACTCCTCCATGAGTGGGTACCTGCAGAGGTCAAAGGGCAATAAGAAGCCGGGGAAGAGGCTATGGTTCGTCATCAAAAACAAGGTCCTGTACACGTACGCTGCAAGCGAGGTAAGATCTCCTGCTTGTATCAGTGTTGTATTATAATTTAACTAGGGCTGTCAAAGTTAACGCGATAATAACACGTTAACGCTATCAATCTTTCAGAGTTTGTAGCAGGCTCAGATTTAAAGCGAGTGTAAATACTGGCACTATATGAAACTACAAAACCTAAGGAATCCATCGGTACCAACCATGTCATACTAGCTTGTTGCGAAGGAGGTTAAATAACGCTCCAAACATGCGCTAAATTTTGGCGAGGAAAAACTGGCATGGCCATTTTCAAAGGGGTCCCTTGACCTCTGACCTCAAGATATGTGAATGAAAATAGATTCTATGGGTACCCATGAGTCTCCCCTTTACAAACATGCCCACTTTATGATAATCACATGCAGTTTTGGGGCAAGTCATAGTCAAGTCATCACACTGACACACTGACAGCTGTTGTTGCCTGTTGGGCTTTGATTTGTTATGCTAAATGCAGTACCTGTGAGGGTTTCTGGAATTATATTTGTCATTATTTTGTGTCGTTAATTGATTTCCAATAATAAATACATACATTTGTATTGATTTCATGTCCATCTAACATCATCTTTTATTGTGTCTCCCTGCAGGATGTTGCAGCCCTAGAGAGTCAGCCCCTCTTAGGATTCATGTTGAAAGTTGATTCATCACAGAAGTTACAGTTTAAGCTTTACCACAAAAAGATACTGTACCACAATTTTAAAGCTGACGACCTCCAAACAGCACAGAGGTACGGTATAAAGAAGAGTGACACTTATTGTTGCATATGGTGACAGCAATGATAATAATACTTTTTCTTTTGTTTTGTTTTTTTACACAGATGGATCGACTCATTCAAAGAAGCCACGGTGCTTTAATATCGGTTGACAGTTTGTGTAGCTCGTCAACATACTGTTTTACCTCAGTGCTATTTGAATCCTGCAAAACAGCATCTGGAGACACCGTATTAGTTGCACTGTCTGTAATAAAATGCAAATATACTATTTTATTTCTTTTATCAGACATACTACCTTTTACTTAGCCGTGTTAGTTTTGTATATTAACATTAATTTTTTTCACCGGGATTTATGCAATATTGACTACAAATTTAGAATCATATGCCACAATCATCTGTGGCTATTTTACACTTTGTTTATTGTCACAACATTGTAATTATTTTCTTAGTAACCTGCTTGGATCTCCGTAGCACAGATGTTAATAAACGTTCACCTTACATTATTAAGTCTTTCTGTAACTTTGAGTCTAACCTAGAGTGTTAATTGTTTATCAGGGGAATATTCACTATTTGGACATAACTACCATAATGTGTATTGTAATGCACATAAACGTCTGTATATATTATATCCCTACACACACACACGCACACACACACACATACCTTCTGTAAATATAGAGGATTGTAAATGAAATGTAATCAAATTTCCATGAATCTCACTTTTATTATTTAAATTCTGTCACTGTAATAAATTTGTTTTACTTTGCTTTTTGTCATGGTCATCAATTTGGCTGCACTTTAATATGGTAGAAAAGCAATAGTCAGCAAACAGGGAAATAAATTACATAAATATTAGGGCTGTCAATTGATTAAAATATTTAATCGCAATAAATCGCATGATTGTCCATAGTTAATCATGATTAATCGCAAATGAATTGCACATTTTGTATCTGTTCAAAATGTACCTTGAAGGGAGATTTGTCAAGTATTTAATACTCTTAATAACATTGGAGTGGGCAAATATGCTTGCTTTATGCAATGTATGTATATATTTATTATTGGAGATCAATTAACATAAAACACTAATAAAAAAGGCGTTAAAGAAATTTATATTAACGAGTTAACGTTGACAGCCCTGATAAATACTCACTGTAGCCTACTGTAACTGAATAGCATTTTGAGTACAAAAATGTGGTTTCTATTGCAGAAATACCAGCAATTTTACAACTGTAGAGCCTTGCGTAGTGAGGGGAAGAGCAAAAGGCTGAATTGAACATCTGAATTCATAATATTACATCCAATGATCTTGCCAAACATCTGTAAAAAATGTATTATTCTGAGTACGTTTTAATTACTCCTAAGTAAAATATTGTGGTACGAGTACTTCTACTTGAGCATAACGTGTGTTTGTTCTGACTGTGACATGCAGAACAGTTAATAAAGTGACTCAATAATTATACCTGGTGTGATATAGATAGATAGATAGTAACTTTATTGATCCCGAGGGAAATTCAAGTTTCCAGCCTCACAGTTCCATAGTACAAAACATGTTAGTAAAAAGGCAGTAAAAAAGGTAGTAGTACAAAGTACAAAAAAATATACCAGATATAAAAATACAAGGAGATGAAGAAAACTGTTAAAACTGAATATAGTGCAGGGTAACAGCTGTGATACAGGACTATTAAAAAAGTGAATATAGTGCAGAAAAGACTGTTAAAAGTGAATATAGTGCAGAAAAGACCGTTAAAAATGAGTATAGTGCAGAAGAGACTGGTTAAAGTGAATATAGTGCATAAGAGACTGTTAAAAGTGAGTATAGTGCAGAAGAGACTGTTAAAAGTGAGTATAGTGCAGAAGAGACTGTTAAAAGTGAATATAGTGCATTATTATCTGTCCTGCAGACCGTCCTCCTTTGTCCTTAACTGACTACCACAGATATGCCATTACTACTGTGACCAAAAAAAGTGAAAAAAAAAAATACATTTGACAGGTTGACACACACACAACCCCAGACACACACACACTGGTGCAGGCTATGAACCGCGGCTACCTCACTGCGCATGCGCATAAACCACGTTTATTGATGAAGAAAAGGTCACGAACTCTGACCCTCCCAACAACTAGCAATAAACAGTTAAAATATTAATTAATTGAAGACTTATACATTATCTGAACCCAGCAGCTCCTTGTCAGGTAAGAGATATCTACTAACTCTAACCCATGAGAGGCTGAATACGGAGACAGGAGTGTAACACACACAGGAAGAGAGGGAGTGTTCAGAGAGGAGCTACAGCAGCAGAGCATCCACTAACCAGCTAACACAGCTAGCCTAGCCTGTTAGCACTGTCGTCCCGGAGCTCAGCGGTTAAACAATTAAACCAGGCAAGTATGCAATAATGTTGGTGTGTGTATAAGAGTGCACACTGATTATGTAACTAACACTGTATGTTAAGGTGTAGCTAGCTATTCAGCAATATATAGTTAACGCATATGCTAGTTAGCTTAGCTGATGCTAGCGTTGCTATGCTAGCGTTGCTATGCTAGCGTTGCTAAGCTAGAATTGCTATGCTAACTAGCCTCCTCCGTAACTAAGCAGCCACATCGTTAATTTAAAGTCTGAGTGTGACAACAGCGTGTCGCAGTGTTAGACAATCACTTGTCTTGTTGAATTGCGGATTAATGTGGAAGTCCAGTATAATATTAAAGGTGTTTTAAGCCCGGTTTGTGTGAAGCAGAAGTTCCGCTGTTGTTATTCTTCATCATCATGATGGGCCTTGAACCCTGGCGTGCTTTAACCCTTCAATGTTGACCTTTCACCCACAGGAAAAGAAATACCTTTATCTTCCGTATCGATTTTTAAATAGCTGGCTGTCAGGAGCTTGTTTGTGTTTCCATTGCAGCTCACTCGTTGTTACTTTAACAGTGATATTAAAGCTGTATTTTTATAACAAGGCCAACCAATAGTACAGTTTCCAGCTAGCACCGGTTAGCTAGACTGGTTAGCATCTAGGCCACACACCAATATTAGTTAGTGGCTCGCAATATAATAATAATAATGATAATAATATTAATAAATTGGACTTATATAGCGCCTTTCAGAAACCCAAGGATGCTTTACATAGGGGGCACACAAAATCATACTCATAAATAACAGAGGAGAAACTATAGCTAAGTAATTAAAAGAGTGATGTGTAGGAAGAGTCAGATACATCAAATGTTTTACCTATTGGTTCATTATAAATAATTTCAAGCTGATTTAGACTTATTTGGCTCTCAACATCGTCTAGTTTTGTCCAGGAATATCTCCTATAGCTAAAGGGAGAGGTACCATTAGTTAAACTAGTAAACAGGAGGGATGTGAGTAGTTGTAATGTTAGTTTAAGTGTTTGTAAGACTTATCCGCTCTTAGCTGTCATCTTAACAGCACTGAGCTGTGACATGATAGAGTCCTGAGCAGCATCAGTAGCTATATAATGCATGCTATTTACACCTGTTAAAAGTTTTATAAAATGTTTTATGGAGTGTTTTTTACAAACAGAACCCAAACATCTATTAAATGATAATATTCTATATTTTTCTTATTGTCAACAAGTTTCCCTGCAAGACCAGGTTAGCTAGATTTGGTTAGCATAGACCACAAACTAATGTTAGTTAGTGGCACGCACTATAATAATAATACTAATAAATTTAACTTATAAAGCACCTTTCAGAAACCCAAGGATGCTTTACAAAGGGGGCACACAAAGTCATACTAATAAGTAACACAGAGGAGAAACTATAGCTAAGTAATTAAAAGAGTGATTTGTAGGAAGAGTCAGATACATCATATGTTTTACCTATTGGTTAATTTTAGCTGGCTCTCAACATCATCTAGTTTTGTCCAGGAATATCTCCTATAGCTAAAGGGAGAGGTACCGTTAGTTAAACTAGTAAACAGGAGGGATGTGAGTAGTTGTAATGTTAGTTAAGTGTTTGTAAGACTTATCTACTTATCTATTATATAATTAACACAACATTGAGGTCATCGAAATTTAGATTTTGATTAAAACATAAATAGCGGTGTGTGTGTGTCAACTCACTGTTGGAGAGCAAAAAGTGCAGCTGGTACCCGTGTATCGATACTGCAGAAAATGAGTATTGAAACTGTTTCAAATAGTCAGTATTGATATTTATTGATGCTTCAATATTTTCATAGAGCTAATTCCTCCGTATCATAGACTTCCACTGTCGCCCAGAACCATTAAAAACATAACTGAGCCCCACTGTTGCACCGGGTGACATGTTTCTGCAGTACCTTGAACATGAGGCACTGTAGTTTATTTTGCGCCAATCTCACATACAGTCTTGCTTCTGTAAATACTTACCAGAACAATGATTCTCAAAGTGGAGTCCGGGGACCCCCAGGGGTCCGTGGCACTTTGTCGGGGGGTCCGCGAAATAATAAGCTATAAATTATAAAATTGTGCTGTATCATTAAAAGTACATATCTACAGTTGGGGTCCATTTGCACCAATAAAAGAAGCATATTGCATCCATTACTCCCACCCACGTCAGCTTTGGGCCAATAGAAACTAATAAATTAATCACTTCACTCAGGGCGCAACAAACTGTTCCTGCTGCTGCTGCTGCTTAGCTTAGCTTATTAGCCAGCTAGTTAGCTGCTGAGGATGGAGACATATTTGAGTCAGTCCATATCATCAATCAATGTTAAGCCCAATCTAGCTAAACTGAGAAAATATGAGGACAGTTATACCGAGCGAAAGTAATGGGAGACCAAAATGTGTAATGTGTCTTTAGGTGCTAGCGAACAAAGCCACCTAAGCTAAAGCGACAACGCATCGGAATATCAGGGCAAAACAAAGTGGCGTTAACATGATTCAAATGTGTTTCTGTTTATCACTATCAAACAAGTCTGAAGTATTTAGGTTGAAGAGTTTTAAAATACAAATAGTTCCAATGGCATCTAAGACTACAAATGTTAGTAAGTGCTTAATCGGTGTTACGATTATGAGAGGTTCCTTGGAAAATGTTCTCCCCTTTTAAGGGGTCCGTGGCCCCAAAAAGTTTGAGAGCCCCAGTACTAGAACACCTAATGAACGTTTGCTAAAAACTACAGCGCCCAGCTGTTTTAGGAAATTACTTTGCCTTTAAAAAATGTGACTATGACCTGTTTTTTAAGGAAAAAAGAAGTCGGAAACGACAGAAAGTATTATACATGGGATTTGATGGCAGCAAGAAAATGATGAATACCTTGAAGGAATTCCCTTACCTGACTCAAAGGTTGCTTGAATAAAATAAAACATATGCTCTCTCTACAGGTGTGCATGCCTCATGGGGCACTGATGTGAAGAACAGTACAAGAAGGTGTGTGCAGTATCAGAATGGATGGGCAGACTCAAAGGATTCAACTTGTGTCGGCAGACAGCAACATGGCATTAGGACACAGAATACAGGTGATGTGACAGCCTGTCCTCTAGAGAATGCTCTTCTTTTTAAAATTGTGTGTGAATAAACAAAATGTGCGCTTAATTTTGGCAAAATTGGATCCAAGATCAAAGAATAGCCGGCGGTTTTACCCAGCACTGTCTCGTATTTGCACAATTTCTCCTTAGACCTCCAATGACAAGCACTTTTTTTATTTTTAAAAATGTTATTCGTTTATTATATCATTAGCTTAACTTCTCCCACATTCTTTTTGCATACAGTCAGCACTCACTCATGTTTTGCTTTTTTATTTCTAATAGATTGTAACTGATCAGCAGACTGGTCAGAAGATCCAGATCGTCACAGCACTTGAGCCATCTTCCCCTGGAAAGCAGCAGTATATCTTAGCAAATTCTGACTATTCCTCTGGTGGGAAGGTGATCCTGGCCAAGCAGGAAGGCTCACCCAACAAGGTCATCCTCGCCGCTCCAGACGGCTCTGGGGTTAACCAGCTGCTGTTTGCCTCTCCTGATCTGGCTGGGCAGCAGATTCAGGTATTGCTGGAGGATATTAGCGGCTTCTTTCAGCCATAAACAAGTTACTGAAAGGTCTTATGACTGAAGCATGAACATGTTTAGTCGGTCTACACGCATTGCAATGTTTGCTGTATTAAATGATTCCATTGTCTCATGTTATTTGTCAGTTTGTGACTGAAGGGTCAGACCAGTCCATTGGGAAGCCGGTTGTGGAGTACTGTGTTGTCTGTGGGGACAAGGCCTCTGGTAGTAAATAAGTTTAATTTGCTTTAACATTATTATTTTTCAGTAATGCACATGAGCAAGCATTCACTAATCTGACCCTGCTTTCTCTTTCCTCTCTCAGGGCGCCATTACGGAGCTGTCAGCTGTGAGGGCTGTAAGGGCTTCTTCAAACGCAGCATTAGAAAGAACCTTGTGTACACATGCAGGGGCTCCGGAGAGTGTGCCATCAACAAGCTCCACCGAAACCGCTGCCAGTACTGTCGACTGCAGCGCTGCATATCTCTGGGCATGAAACAGGATTGTAAGAGAGTGTAATATACGTATATGTGTGTGTGTGTGTGTAT